>JBBPBP010000747.1:75091-95814 GCA_037974735.1 Cicer chorassanicum
ATGACCTAAATGTTCAACCAATGACACAAAATCACTTATTGGATGCACAAGATTGGTTAAAAACCCTAATTGGACGAGAATAAGCCTTACGAGGACGAAAATGACCTAAATGTTCAACCAATGACAAAAAATCACTTATTGGATGCACAAGATTGGTTAAAAACACTAATTGGAAGAGAATAAGCCTTGGGAGGATGTAAATGACCTAAATGTTCAACCAATGACACAAAATCACTTATTGGATGCACAAGATTTGTTAAAAACCCTAATTAGATGAGAATAAGCCTAGGGAGGACAAAAATGACATAAATGTTCAACCAATGACACAAAATAACTTATTGGATGCACTAGATTGGTTAAAAGCCCTAACTGGACGAGAATAAGCCTTGGGATGACGAAAATGACCTAAATGTTCAACCAATGACACAAAATCACTTATTGGATACAAAAGATTGGTTAAAAACCCTAATTTGGACAAAAATAAGCCTTGGGAGGACGAAAATGACCTAAATGTTCAACCAATGACACAAATGTACTTATTGGATGCACAAGATTTATTAAAAACCCTAATTGGACGAGAATAAGCCTTGGGAGGACGAAAATGACCTAAATGTTCAACCAATGACACAAAATCACTTATTGGAGGCACAAGATTGGTTAAAAACCCTAATTGGACGTGAATAAGCCTTGGGAGGACGAAAATGACCTGAATGTTCAACCAATGACACAAAATCACTTATTGGATGCACAAGATTGGTTAAAAACTCTAATTAAGCCTTGGGAGGACGAAGAGGACCTAAATGTTCAACCAATGACACAAAATCACTTATTGGATGCACAAGATTTGTAAAAAACCCTAATTAGATGAGAATAAGCCTAGGGAGGTCAAAAATGACATAAATGTTCAACCAATGACACAAAATAACTTATTGGATGCACTAGATTGGTTAAAAGCCCTAATTGGACGAGAATATGCCTTGGGATGATGAAAATGACCTAAATGTTCAACCAATGAAACAAAATCACTTATTGGATGCAAAAGATTGGTTAAAA
Organism: Cicer chorassanicum; assembly: GCA_037974735.1. Taxonomy (NCBI): domain Eukaryota; kingdom Viridiplantae; phylum Streptophyta; class Magnoliopsida; order Fabales; family Fabaceae; genus Cicer; species Cicer chorassanicum. The sequence goes on from JBBPBP010000747.1 coordinate 76,145, forward strand.
ACCCTAATTTGGACGAAAATAAGCCTTGGGAGGACGAAAATGACCTAAATGTTCAACCAATGACACAAAATCACTTATTGGATGCACAAGATTGATTAAAAACCTTAATTGGACGAGAATAAGCCTTGGGAGGACGAAAATGACCTAAATGTTCAACCAATGACACAAAATCACTTATTGGATGCAGAAGATTGGTTAAAACCCCTAATTGGACTAGAATAAGCCTAGGAAGGACGAAGAAGACCTAAATGTTCAACCAAAGACACAAGTGTACTTATTGGATAAACAAGATTGGCTAAACACCGTAATTGGAGGAGAATAAGCCTAGGGAGGACGAACATGACCTAAATGTTCAACCAATGACACAAAATCACTTATTGGATGCACAAGATTGGTTAAAAACCCTAATTGGACGAGAATAAGCCTTACGAGGACGAAAATGACCTAAATGTTCAACCAATGACACAAAATCACTTATTGGATGCACAAGATTGGTTAAAAACACTAATTGGAAGAGAATAAGCCTTGGGAGGACGTAAATGACCTAAATGTTCAACCAATGACACAAAATCACTTATTGGATGCACAAGATTTGTTAAAAACCCTAATTAGATGAGAATAAGCCTAGGCAGGACAAAAATGACATAAATGTTCAACCAATGACACAAAATAACTTATTGGATGCACTAGATTGGTTAAAAGCCCTAATTGGACGAGAATAAGCCTTGGGATGACGAAAATGACCTAAATGTTCAACCAATGACACAAAATCACTTATTGGATACAAAAGATTGGTTAAAAACCCTAATTTGGACGAAAATAAGCCTTGGGAGGACGAAAATGACCTAAATGTTCAACCAATGACACAAATGTACTTATTGGATGCACAAGATTGATTAAAAACCCTAATTGGACGAGAATAAGCCTTGGGAGGACGAAAATGACCTAAATGTTCAACCAATGACACAAAATCACTTATTGGATGCACAAGATTGGTTAAAAACCCTAATTGGACGAGAATAAGCCTTGCGAGGACGAAAATGACCTGAATGTTCAACCAATGACACAAAATCACTTATTGGATGCACAAGATTGGTTAAAAACTCTAATTGGACGAGAATAAGCCTTGGGAGGACGAAGATGACCTAAATGTTCAACCAATGACACAAATGTACTTATTGGATGCACAAGATTGGTTAAAAATCCTAATTTGGACGAGAATAAGCCTTGGGAGGATGAAAAGGACCTAAATGTTCGACATATGACGCAAAATAACTTATTGGATGCACTAGATTGGTTAAAAGCCCTAATTGGACGAGAATAAGCCTTGGGATGACGAAAATGACCTAAATGTTCAACCAATGACACAAAATCACTTATTGGATGCACAAGATTGGTTAAAAACCCTAATTGGACGAGAATAAGCCTAGGAAGGACGAAAAAGACCTAAATGTTCAACCAAAGACACAAGCGTACTTATTGGATAAACAAGATTGGCTAAACACCCTAATTGGATGAGAATAACCCTAGGGAGGACGAACATGACCTAAATGTTCAACCAATGACACAAAATCATTTATTGGATGCACAAGATTGGTTAAAAACCCTAATTGGACGAGAATAAGCCTTAGGAGGACGAAAATGACCTAAATGTTCAACCAATGAAACAAAATCACTTATTGGATGCACAAGATTGGTTAAAAACCCTAATTGGACGAGAATAAGCCTTGGGAGGACGAAAATGACCTAAATGTTCAACGAATGACACAAATGTACTTATTGGATGCACAAGATTGGTTAAAAACCGTAATTGGACGAGAATAAGCCTTGGGAGGACGAAAATGGCCTAAATGTTCAACCAATGACACAAAATCACTTATTGGATGCATAAGATTGGTTAAAAACCCTAATTGGACGAGAATAAGCCTAGGGAGGACGAAAATGACCTAAATGTTCAACCAATGACACAAATGTACTTATTGGTTGCACAAGATTGGTTAAAACCCCTAATTGGACAAGAATAAGCCTTGGGAGGACGAAAATGACCTAAATGTTCAACCAATGACACAAAATCACTTATTGGATGCACAAGATTGGTTAAAAACCCTAATTGGACGAGAATAAGCCTTGGGAGGACGAAAATGACCTAAATGTTCAACCAATGACACAAAATCACTTATTGGATGCACAAGATTGGTTAAAAACCCTAATTGGACGAGAATAAGCCTAGGGAGGACGCAAATGACCTAAATGTTCAACCAATGACACAAATGTACTTATTGGATGCACAAGATTGGTTAAAAACCCTAATTGGACGAGAATAAGCCTTGGGAGGACGAAAATGACCTAAATGTTCAACCAACGACACAAAATCACTTATTGGAAGCACAAGATTGGTTAAAAACCCTAATTGGACGAGAATAAGCCTTGGGAGGACGAAAATGACCTAAATGTTCAACCAATGACACAAATGTACTTATTGGATGCACAAGATTGGTTAAAAACCCTAATTGGACGAGAATAAGCCTTGGGAGGACGAAAATGACCTAAATGTTCAACCAACGACACAAATGTACTTATTCAATGCACAAGATTGGTTAAAAACCCTAATTGGACGAGAATAAGCCTTGGGAGGACAAAAATGACCTAAATGTTCAACCAACGACACAAAATCACTTATTGGATGCACGAGATTAATTAAAAACCCTAATTGGACGAGAATAAGCCTTGGGAGGACGAAAATGACCTAAATGTTCAACCAATGACACAAATGTACTTATTGGATGCACAAGATTGGTTAAAAACCCTAATTGGACGAGAATAAGCCTTGGGAGGACGAAAATGACCTAAATGTTCAACCAATGTCACAAAATTACTTATTGGATGCACAAGATTGGTTAAAAACCCTAATTGGACGAGAATAAGCCTTGGGAGGACGAAAATGACCTAAATGTTCAACCAATGACACAAATGTACTTATTGGATGCACAAGATTGGTTAAAAACCCTAATTGGACGAGAATAAGCCTTGGGAGGACAAAAATGATCTAAATGTTCAACCATCGACACAAAATCACTTATTGAATGCACGAGATTAATTAAAAACCCTAATTGGACGAGAATAAGCCTTGGGAGGACGAAAATGACCTAAATGTTCAACCAATGACACAAATGTACTTATTGGATGCACAAGATTGGTTAAAAACCCTAATTGGACGAGAATAAGCCTTGGGAGGACGAAAATGACCTAAATGTTCAACTTACGACACAAAATCACTTATTGGATGCACAAGATTGGTTAAAAACCCTAATTGGACGAGAATAAGCCTTGGGAGGACGAAAATGACCTAAATGTTCAACCAATGACACAAATGTACTTATTGGATGCACAAGATTGGTTAAAAACCCTACTTGGACGAGAATAAGTCTTTGGAGGACGAAAATGTCCTAAATGTTCAACCAATGACACAAAATCTTTTATTGGATGCACAAGATTGGTTAAAAACCCTAATTGGATGAGAATAAGCCTTGCGAGGACAAAAATGACCTAAATGTTCAACCAATGACACAAATGTACTTATTGGATGCACAAGATTGGTTAAAAACCCTAATTGGACGAGAATAAGCCTTGGGAGGACGAAAATGACCTAAATGTTCAACCAATAACAAAAAATCACTTATTGGATGCACAAGATCGGTTAATAACCCTAATTGGACGAGAATAAGCCTTGGGAGGACGAAAATGACCTAAATGTTCAACCAATGACACAAATGTACTTATTGGATGCACAAGATTGGTTAAAAACCCTAATTGGACGAGAATAAGCCTTGGGAGGACGAAAATGACCTAAATGTTCAACCAATGACACAAAATCACTTATTGGATGCACAAGATTGGTTAAAAACCTTAATTGGATTAGAATAAGCCTTGGGAGGTCAAAAATGACCTTAATGTTCAACCAATGACACAAATGTACTTATTGGATGCACAAGATTGGTTAAAAACCCTAATTGGAAGAGAATAAGCCTTGGGAGGACGAAAATGACCTAAATGTTCAACCAATGACACAAAATCACTTATTGGATGCACAAGATTGGTTAAAAACCCTAATTGGACGAGAATAAGCCTTGGGAGGACGAAAATGACTCAAATGTTCAACCAATGACACAAATGTACTTATTAGATGCACAAGATTGGTTAAAAACCCTAATTGGACGAGAATAAGCCTTGGGAGGACGAAAATGACCTAAATGTTCAACCAATGACACAAAATCACTTATTGGATGCACAAGATTGGTTAAAAACCCTAATTGGACGAGAATAAGCCTAGGGAGGACGAAAATGACCTAAATGTTCAACCAATGACACAAAATCACTTATTGGATGCACAATATTTGTTCAAAACCCTAATTGGACGAGAATAAGCCTAGGGAGGACGAAAATGACCTAAATGTTCAACCAATGACACAAAATCACTTATTGGATGCACAAGATTGGTTAAAAACCCTAATTGGACGAGAATAAGCCTAGGGAGGACGAAAATGACCTAAATGTTCAACCAAAGACACAAAATCACTTATTGGATGCACAAGATTGGTTAAAAACGCTAATTGGACGAGAATAAGCCTTGGGAGGACGAAAATGACCTAAATGTTCAACCAATGACACAAAATCACTTATTGGATGCACAAGATTGGTTAAAAACCCTAATTGGACGAGAATAAGCCTAGGGAGGACGAAAATGACCTAAATGTTCAACCAATGATACAAAATTAATTATTGAATGCACAAGATTGATTAAAAACCCTAATTGGACGAGAATAAGCCTTGGGAGGACGAAAATGACCTAAATGTTCAACCAATGACACAAAATCACTTATTGGATGCACAAGATTGGTTAAAAACCCTAATTGGACAAGAATAAGCCTTGAGAGGACGAAAATGACCTAAATGTTCAACCAATGACACAAAATCACTTATTGGATGCACAAGATTGGTTAAAAACCCTAATTGGACGAGAATAAGCCATGGGAGATCGAAAATGACCTAAATGTTCAACCAATGACACAAAATCACTTATTAGATGCTTAAGATTGGTTAAAAACCCTAATTGGACGAGAATAAGCCTTGGGAGGACGAAAATGACCTAAATGTTCAACCAATGACACAAATGTACTTATTGGATGCACAAGATTGGTTAAAAACCCTAATTGGACGAGAATAAGCCTTGGGAGGACGAAAATGACCTAAATGTTCAACCAATGACACAAAATCACTTATTGGATGAAAAAGATTGGTTAAAAACCCTAATTGAACGTGAATAAGCCTTGGGAGGACGAAAATGACATAAATGTTCAACCAATGACACAAGATCACTTATTGGATGCACAAGATTGGTTAAAAACCATAATTGGACGAGAATAAGCCTTGGGAGGACGAAAATGACCTAAATGTTCAACCAATGACACAAAATCACTTATTGGATGCACAAGATTGGTTAAAAACCCTAATTGGACGTGAATAAGCCTTGGGAGGACGAAAATGACCTGAATGTTCAACCAATGACACAAAATCACTTATTGGATGCACAAGATTGGTTAAAAACTCTAATTAAGCCTTGGGAGGACGAAGAGGACCTAAATGTTCAACCAATGACACAAATGTACTTATTGGATGCACAAGATTTGTTAAAAATCCTAATTTGGACGAGAATAAGCCTTTGGAGGATGAAAAGGATCTAAATGTTCGACAAATGACGCAAAATAACTTATTGGATGCACTAGATTGGTTAAAAGCCCTAATTGGACTAGAATAAGCCTTTGGATGACGAAAATGACCTAAATGTTCAACCAATGACACAAAATCACTTATTGGATGCACAAGATTGGTTAAAAACCTTAATTTAGACGAAAATAAGCCTTGGGAGGACGAAAATGACCTAAATTTTCAACCAATGACACAAATGTACTTATTGGATGCACAAGATTGATTAAAAACCCTAATTGGACGAGAATAAGCCTTGGGAGGATGAAAATGACCTAAATGTTCAACCAATGACGCAAAATCACTTATTGGATGCACTAGATTGGTTAAAAGCCCTAATTGGACGAGAATAAGCCTAAGGATGACGAAAATGACCTAAATGTTCAACCAATGAAACAAAATCACTTATTGGATGCACAAGATTGGTTACAAACCCTAATTGATGAGAATAAGCGTAGGGTGGACGAAAATGACCTAAATGTTCAACCAATGACACAAAATCACTTATTGGATGCACATGATTGGTTAAAAACCCTAATTGGACGAGAATAAGCCTTGGGAGGACGAAAATGACCTAAATATTCAACCAATGACACAAAATCACTTATTGGATGCACAAGATTGGTTAAAAACACCAATTGGAAGAGAATAAGCCTTGGGAGGACGTAAATGACCTAAATGTTCAACCAATGACACAAAATCACTTATTGGATGCACAAGATTTGTTAAAAACCCTAATTAGATGAGAATAAGCCTAGGGAGGACAAAAATGACATAAATGTTCAACCAATGACACAAAATAACTTATTGGATGCACTAGATTGGTTAAAAGCCCGAATTGGATGAGAATAAGCCTTGGGATGACGAAAATGACCTAAATGTTCAACCAATGACACAAAATCACTTATTGGATACAAAAGATTGGTTAAAAACCCTAATTTGGACGAAATAAGCCTTGGGAGGACGAAAATGACCTAAATGTTCACCCAATGACACAAAATCACTTATTGGATGCACAAGATTGGTTAAAAACCCTAATTGGACGAGAATAAGCCTAGGAAGGACGAAAAAGACCTAAATGTTCAACCAAAGACACAAGCGTACTTATTGGATGCACAAGATTGGCTAAACACCTTAATTGGAGGAGAATAAGCCTAGGGAGGACGAACATGACCTAAATGTTCAACCAATGAAACAAAATCACTTATTGGATGCACAAGATTGGTTACAAACCCTAATTGATGAGAATAAGCATAGGGTGGACGAAAATGACCTAAATGTTCAACCAATGACACAAAATCACTTATTGGATGCACAAGATTGGTTAAAAACCCTAATTGGACGAGAATAAGCCTTGGGAGGACGAAAATGACCTAAATGTTCAACCAATGACACAAAATAACTTATTGGATGCACAAGATTGGATAAAAACCGTAATTGGACGACAATAAGCCTTGGGAGGACGAAAATGACCTAAATGTTCAACCAATGACACAAAATCACTTATTGGATGCACAAGATTGGTTAAAAACCCTAATTGGACGAGAATAAGCCTTGGGAGGACGAAAATGACCTAAATATTGAACCAATGACACAAATGTACTTATTGGATGCACAAGATTGGTTAAAAACCCTAATTGGACGCGAATAAGCCTTGGGAGGACGAAAATGACCTAAATGTTCAACCAATGACACAAAATCACTTATTGGATGCACAAGATTGGTTAAAAACCCTAATTGGACGAGAATAAGCCTTGGGAGGACGAAAATGACCTAAATGTTCAACCAATGACACAAATGTACTTATTGGATGCACAAGATTGGTTAAAAACCATAATTGGACGACAATAAGCCTAGGGAGGACGAAAATGACCTAAATGTTAAACCAATGACACAAAATCACTTATTGTGTGCACAAGATTGGTTAAAATCCCTAATTAGGCGAGACTAAGCCTTGGGAGGACGCATATGACCTAAATGTTCAACCAATGACACAAAATCACTTATTGGATGCACAAGATTGGTTAAAAACCCTAATTGGACGAGAATAAGCCTTGGGAGGACGAAAATGACCTAAATGTTCAACCAATGACACAAAATCACTTATTGGATGCACAAGATTGGTTAAAAACCTTAATTATCCGAAAATAAGCCTTGGGAGGACGAAAATTACCTAAATGTTCAACGAATGATAGAAAATCACTTATTGGATTCACAAGATTGGTTAAAAACCCTAATTGGACGAGAATAAGCTTTGGGAAGACGAAAATGACCTAAATGTTCAACCAATGACACAAATGTACTTATTGGATGCACAAGATTGGTTAAAAACCCTAATTGGACGAGAATAAGCCTTGGGAGGACGAAAATGACCTAAATGTTCAACCAATGACACAAATGTACTTATTGGATGCACAAGATTGGTTAAAAACCCTAATTGGACGAGAATAAGCCTTGGGAGGACGAAAATGACCTAAATGTTCAACCAATGACACAAATGTACTTATTGGATGCACAAGATTGGTTAAAAACCTTAAATTGACGAGAATAAGCCTTGGGAGGACGAAAATGACCTAAATGTTCAACCAATGACACAAAATCACTTATTGGATGCACAAGATTGGTTAAAAACCCTAATTGGACGAGAATAAGCCTTGGGAGGACGAAAATGACCTAAATGTTCAACCAATGTCACAAATGTACGTATTGGATGCACAAGATTTGTTAAAAACCCTAATTGGACGAGAATAAGCCTTGGGAGGACGAAAATGACCTAAATGTTCAACCAATGACACAAAATCACTTATTGGATGCACAAGATTGGTTAAAAACCCTAATTGGACGAGAATAAGCCTTGGGAGGACGAAAATGACCTAAATGTTCAACCAATGACACAAAATCACTTATTGGATGCACAAGATTGGATAAAAACCGTAACTGGACGAGAATAAGCCTTGGGAGGACGAAAATGACGTAAATGTTCAACCAATGACACAAATGTACTTATTGGATGCACAAGATTGGTTAAAAACCCGAATTGGACGAGAATAAGCCTTGGGAGGACGAAAATGACCTAAATGTTCAACCAATGACACAAATGTACTTAATGGATGCACAAGATTGGTTAAAAACTGTAATTGGACGAGAATAAGCCTTGGGAGGACGAAAATGACCTAAATGTTCAACCAATGACACAAAATCACTTATTGGATGCACAAGATTGGTTAAAAACCCTAATTGGACGAGAATAAGCCTTGGGAGGACGAAAATGACCTAAATGTTCAACAAATGACACAAAATTACTTATTGGATGCATAAGATTTGTTAAAAACCCTAATTGGACGAGAATAAGCCTTGGGAGGACGAAAATGACCTAAATGTTCAACCAATGACACAAAATCACTTATTGGATGCACAAGATTGGTTAAAAACCCTAATTGGACGAGAATAAGCCTTGGGAGGACGAAAATGACCTAAATGTTCAACCAATGACACAAAATCACTTATTGGATGCACAAGATTTATTAAAAACCCTAATTGGACGAGAATAAGCCTTGGGAGGACGAAAATGACCTAAATGTTCAACCAATGACACAAATGTACTTATTGGATGCACAAGATTGATTAAAAACCCTAATTGGACGAGAATAAGCCTTGGGAGGACGAAAATGACCTAAATGTTCAACCAATGACACAAAATCACTTATTGGATGCACAAGATTGGTTTAAAACCCTAATTGGACGAGAATAAGCCTAAGGAGGACGAAAATGACCTAAATGTTCAACCAATAACACAAATGTACTTATTGGATGCACAAGATTGGTTAAAAATCCTAATTGGACGAGAATAAGCCTTGGGAGGACGAAAATGACCTAAATGTTCAACCAATGACACAAATGTACTTATTGGATGCACAAGATTGGTTAAAAACCCTAAATGGACGAGAATAAGCCTAGGGAGGACGAAAATGACCTAAATGTTCAACCAATGACACAAAATCACTTATTGGATGCACAAGATTGGTTAAAAATCCTAAATGGACGAGAATAAGCCTTGGGAGGACGAAAATGACCTAAATGTTCAACCAATGACACAAAATCACTTATTGGATGCACAAGATTGGTTAAAAACCCTAATTGGACGAGAATAAGCCTTGGGAGGACGAAAATGACCTAAATGTTCAACCAATGACACAAAATCACTTATTGGATGCACAAGATTGGTTAAAAACCTTATTTGGACGAGAATAAGCCTAGGGACGACGAAAATGACCTAAATGTCCAACCAATAAAATAAATGTACTTATTGGATGCACAAGATTCGTTAAAAACCCTAATTGGAAGAGAATAAGCCTTGGGAGGACGAAAATGACCCAAATGTTCAACCAATGACAGAAATGTAATTATTGGATGCACAAGGTTGGTTAAAAACCCTAATTGGAGGAGAATAAGCCTTGGGAGGACGAAAATGTCCTAAATGTTCAACCAATGACACAAATGTACTTATTGGATGCACAAGATTGGTTAAAAACCCTAATTGGACGAGAATAAGCCTTGGGAGGACGAAAATGACCTAAATGTTCAACCAATGACACAAAATCACTTATTGGATGCACAATATTGGAGAAAAACCCTAATTGGATGAGAATAAGCCTTGGGAGGACGAAAATGACCTAAATGTTCAACCAATGACACAAAATCACTTATTGGATGCACAAGATTGGTTAAAAATTGTAATTGGTCGAGAATAAGCCTTAGGAGGACGAAAATGACCTAAATGTTCAACCAATGACACAAATGTACTTATTGGATGCACAAGATTGGTTAAAAACCCTAATTGGACGAGAATAAGCCTTGGGAGGACGAAAATGACCTAAATGTTCAACCAATGACACAAATGTACTTATTGGATGCACAAGATTGGTTAAAAACCCTAATTGGACGAGAATAAGCCTTGGGAGGACGAAAATGACCTAAATGTTCAACCAATGACACAAATGTACTTATTGGATGCACAAGATTGGTTAAAAACCCGAATTGGACGAGAATAAGCCATGGGAGGACGAAAATGACCTAAATGTTCAACCAATGACACAAATGTACTTATTGGATGCACAAGATTGGTTAAAAACCCTAATTGGACGAGAATAAGCCTTGGGAGGACGAAAATGACCTAAATGTTCAACCAATGAAACAAAATCACTTATTGAATGCACAAGATTGGTTAAAAACCCTAAATGGACGAGAATATGCCTTGGGAGGACGAAAATGACCTAAATGTTCAACCAATGACACAAATGTACTTATTGGATGCACAAGATTGGTTAAAAACCCTAATTGGACGAGAATATGCCTTGGGAGGACGAAAATGACCTAAATGTTCAACCAATGACACAAAATCACTTATTGGATGCACAAGATTGGTTAAAAACCCTAATTGGACGAGAATAAGCCTAGGAAGGACGAAAAAGACCTAAATGTTCAACCAAAGACACAAGCGTACTTATTGGATGCAGAAGATTGGCTAAACACCGTAATTGGAGGAGAATAAGCCTAGGGAGGACGAACATGACCTAAATGTTCAACCAATGACACAAAATCACTTATTGGATGCACAAGATTGGTTAAAAACCCTAATTGGACGAGAATAAGCCTTAGGAGGACGAAAATGACCTAAATGTTCAACCAATGACACAAAATCACTTATTGGATGCACAAGATTGGTTAAAAACCCTAATTGGACGAGAATAAGCCTAGGAAGGACGAAAAAGACCTAAATGTTCAACCAAAGACACAAGCGTACTTATTGGATGCACAAGATTGGCTAAACACTGTAATTGGAGGAGAATAAGCCTAGGGAGGACGAACATGACCTAAATGTTCAACCAATGACACAAAATCACTTATTGGATGCACAAGATTGGTTAAAAACCCTAATTGGACGAGAATAAGCCTTAGGAGGACGAAAATGACCTAAATGTTCAACCAATGACACAAAATCACTTATTGGATGCACAAGATTGGTTAAAAACACTAATTGGAAGAGAATAAGCCTTGGGAGGACGTAAATGACCTAAATGTTCAACCAATGACACAAAATCACTTATTGGATGCACAAGATTTGTTAAAAACCCTAATTAGATGAGAATAAGCCTAGGGAGGACAAAAATGACATAAATGTTCAAACAATGACACAAAATAAGTTATTGGATGCACTAGATTGGTTAAAAGCCCTAATTGGACGAGAATAAGCCTTGGGATGACGAAAATGACCTAAATGTTCAACCAATGACACAAAATCACTTATTGGATCCAAAAGATTGGTTAAAAACCCTAATTTGGACGAAAATAAGCCTTGGGAGGACGAAAATGACCTAAATGTTCAACCAATGACACAAATGTACTTATTGGATGCACAAGATTGATTAAAAACCCTAATTGGACGAGAATAAGCCTTGGGAGGACGAAAATGACCTAAATGTTCAACCAATGACACAAAATCACTTATTGGATGCGCAAGATTGGTTTAAAACCCTAATTGGACGAGAATAAGCCTTGGGAGGACGAAAATGACCTGAATGTTCATCCAATGACACAAAATCACTTATTGGATGCACAAGATTGGTTAAAAACTCTAATTGGACGAGAATAAGCCTTGGGAAGACGAAGATGACCTAAATGTTCAACCAATGACACAAATGTACTTATTGGATGCACAAGATTGGTTAAAAATCCTAATTTGGACGAGAATAAGCCTTGGGAGGATGAAAAGGACCTAAATGTTCGACAAATGACGCAAAATAACTTATTGGATGCACTAGATTGGTTAAAAGCCCTAATTGGACGAGAATAAGCCTTGGGATGACGAAAATGACCTAAATGTTCAACCAATGACACAAAATCACTTATTGGATGCACAAGATTGGTTAAAAACCTTAATTTAGACGAAAATAAGCCTTGGGAGGACGAAAATGACCTAAATGTTCAACCAATGACACAAAATCACTTATTGGATGCACAAGATTTGTTAAAAACCCTAATTAGATGAGAATAAGCCTAGGGAGGACAAAAATGACATAAATGTTCAACCAATGACACAAAATAACTTATTGGATGCACTAGATTGGTTAAAAGCCCTAATTGGACGAGAATAAGCCTTGTGATGACGAAAATGACCTAAATGTTCAACCAATGACACAAAATCACCTATTGGATCCAAAAGATTGGTTAAAAACCCTAATTTGGACGAAAATAAGCCTTGGGAGGACGAAAATGACCTAAATGTTCAACCAATGACACAAATGTACTTATTGGATGCACAAGATTGATTAAAAACCCTAATTGGACGAGAATAAGCCTTGGGAGGACGAAAATGACCTAAATGTTCAACCAATGACACAAAATCACTTATTGGATGCACAAGATTGGTTAAAAACCCTAATTGGACGAGAATAAGCCTTGGGAGGACGAAAATGACCTAAATGTTCAACAAATGACACAAATGTACTTATTGGATACACAAGATTGGTTAAAAACCCTAATTGGACGAGAATAAGTCTTGGGAGGACGAAAAAGACCTAAATGTTCAACCAATGACACAAAATCGCTTATTTGATGCACAAGATTGGTTAAAAACCCTAATTGGACAAGAATAAGCCTTGGGAGGACAAAAATGACATAAATGTTCAACCAATGACACAAATGTACTTATTGGATGCACAAGATTGGTTAAAAACCTAATTTTCCGAGAATAAGCCATGGGAGGACGAAAATGACCTAAATGTTCAACCAATGACACAAAATCACTTATTGGATGTAAAAGATTGGTTAAAAACCCTAATTGGATGAGAATAAGCCTAGGGAAAACGAAAATGACCTAAATGTTCAACCAATGACACAAATGTACTTATTGGATGCACAAGATTGGTTAAAAACCCTAATTGGACGAGAATAAGTCTTAGGAGGACGAAAATGACCTAAATGTTCAACCAATGACACAAAATCACTTGTTGGATGCACAAGATTGGTAAAAAACCCTAATTGGACGAGAATAAGCCTTGGGAGGTCGAAAATGACCTAAATGTTCAACCAATGACACAAATGTACTTATTGGATGCAGAAGATTGGTTAAAAACCCTAATTGGACGAGAATAAGTCTTGGGAGGACGAAAATGACCTAAATGTTCAACCAATGACACAAAATCACTTGTTGGATGCAAAAGATTGGTAAAAAAACCCTAATTGGACGAGAATAAGCCTAGGGAGGACGAAAATGACCTAAATGTTCAACCAATGACACAAATGTACTTATTGGATGCACAAGATTGGTTAAAAACCCTAATTGGACGAGAATAAGCCTTGGGAGGACGAAAATGACCTAAATGTTCAACCAATGACACAAAATCACTTATTGGATGCACAAGATTGGTTAAAAACCCTAATTTGACGAGAATAAGCCTTGGGAGGACGAAAATAATCTAAATGTTCATCCAATGACACAAAATTACTTATTGGATGCACAAGATTGGTTAAAAACCCTAATTGGACGAGAATAAGCATTGGGAGGACGAAAATGACCTAAATGTTCAACCAATGACACAAAATCACTTATTGGATGCACAAGATTGGTTAAAAACCCTAATTGGACGAGAATAAGCATTGGGAGGACGTAAATGACCTAAATGTTCAACCAATGACACAAATGTACTTATTGGATGCACAAGATTGGTTAAAACCCCTAATTGGACGAGAATAAGCCTAGGGAGGACGAAAATGACCTAAATGTTCAACCAATGACACAAAATCACTTATTGGATGCACAAGATTGGTTAAAAACCCTAATTGGACGAGAATAAGCCTAGCGAGGACGAAAATGACCTAAATGTTCAACCAATGACACAAATGTACTTATTGGATGCACAAGATTGGTTAAAAACCCTAATTGGACGAGAATAAGTTTTGGGAGGACGAAAATGACCTAAATGTTCAACCAATGACACAAATGTACTTATTGGATGCACAAGATTGGTTAAAAACCCTAATTGGACGAGAATAAGCCTTGGGAGGACGAAAATGACCTAAATGTTCAACCAATGACACAAATGTACTTATTGGATGCACAAGATTGGTTAAAAACCCGAATTGGACGAGAATAAGCCATGGGAGGACGAAAATGACCTAAATGTTCAACCAATGACACAAATGTACTTATTGGATGCACAAGATTGGTTAAAAACCCTAATTGGACGAGAATAAGCCTTGGGAGGACGAAAATGACCTAAATGTTCAACCAATAGCACAAATGTACTTATTGGATGCACAAGATTGGTTAAAAACCCTAATTGGACGAGAATAAGCCTTGGGAGGACGAAAATGACCTAAATGTTCAACCAATGACACAAAATCACTTATTGGATGCACAAGATTGGTTAAAAACACTAATTGGAAGAGAATAAGCCTTGGGAGGACGTAAATGACCTAAATGTTCAACCAATGACACAAAATCACTTATTGGATGCACAAGATTGGTTAAAAACCCTAATTGGACGAGAATAAGCCTAGGAAGGACGAAAAAGACCTAAATGTTCAACCAAAGACACAAGCGTACTTATTGGATGCACAAGATTGGCTAAACACCGTAATTGGAGGAGAATAAGCCTAGGGAGGACGAACATGACCTAAATGTTCAACCAATGACACAAAATCACTTATTGGATGCACAAGATTGGTTAAAAACCCTAATTAGACGAGAATAAGCCTTAGGAGGACGAAAATGACCTAAATGTTCAACCAATGACACAAAATCACTTATTGGATGCACAAGATTGGTTAAAAACACTAATTGGAAGAGAATAAGCCTTGGGAGGACGTAAATGACCTAAATGTTCAACCAATGACACAAAATCACTTATTGGATGCACAAGATTTGTTAAAAACCCTAATTAGATGAGAATAAGCCTAGGGAGGACAAAAATGACATAAATGTTCAACCAATGACACAAAATAACTTATTGGATGCACTAGATTGGTTAAAAGCCCTAATTGGACGAGAATAAGCCTTGGGATGACGAAAATGACCTAAATGTTCAACCAATGACACAAAATCACTTATTGGATGCACAAGATTGGTTAAAAACCCTAATTGGACGAGAATAAGCCTTAGGAGGACGAAAATGACCTAAATGTTCAACCAATGACACAAAATCACTTATTGGATGCACAAGATTGGTTAAAAACACTAATTGGAAGAGAATAAGCCTTGGGAGGACGTACATGACCTAAATGTTCAACCAATGATACAAAATCACTTATTGGATGCACAAGATTTGTTAAAAACCCTAATTAGATGAGAATAAGCCTTAGGAGGACGAAAATGACCTAAATGTTCAACCAATGACACAAAATCACTTATTGGATGCACAAGATTGGTTAAAAACACTAATTGGAAGAGAATAAGCCTTGGGAGGACGTAAATGACCTAAATGTTCAACCAATGACACAAAATCACTTATTGGATGCACAAGATTTGTTAAAAACCCTAATTAGATGAGAATAAGCCTAGGGAGGACAAAAATGACATAAATGTTCAACGAATGACACAAAATAACTTATTGGATGCACTAGATTGGTTAAAAGCCCTAATTGGACGAGAATAAGCCTTGGGATGACGAAAATGAACTAAATGTTCAACCAATGACACAAAATCACTTATTGGATGCAAAAGATTGGTTAAAAACCCTAATTTGGACGAAAATAAGCCTTGGGAGGACGAAAATGACCTAAATTTTCAACCAATGACACAAATGTACTTATTGGATGCACAAGATTGATTAAAAACCCTAATTGGACGAGAATAAGCCTTGGGAGGATGAAAATGACCTAAATGTTCAACCAATGACGCAAAATCACTTATTAGATGCACAAGATTGGTTAAAAACCTTAATTTGGACGAAAATAAGCCTTGGGATGACGAAAATGACCTAAATGTTCAACCAATGACACAAAATCACTTATTGGATGCACAAGATTGATTAAAAACCTTAATTGGACGAGAATAAGCCTTGGGAGGACGAAAATGACCTAAATGTTCAACCAAAGACACAAAATCACTTATTGGATGCACAAGATTGGTTAAAAACCCTAATTGGACGAGAATAAGCCTAGGAAGGACGAAAAAGACCTAAATGTTTAACCAAAGACACAAGCGTACTTATTGGATAAACAAGATTGGCTAAACACCCTAATTGGAGGAGAATAAGCCTAGGTAGGACGAACATGACCTAAATGTTCAACCAATGACACAAAATCACTTATTGGATGCACAAGATTGGTTAAAAACCCTAATTGGACGAGAATAAGCCTTAGGAGGACGAAAATGACCTAAATGTTCAACCAATGACACAAAATCACTTATTGGATGCACAAGATTGGTTAAAAACACTAATTGGAAGAGAATAAGCCTTGGGAGGACGTAAATGACCTAAATGTTCAACCAATGACACAAAATCACTTATTGGATGCACAAGATTTGTTAAAAACCCTAATTAGATGAGAATAAGCCTAGGGAGGACAAAAATGACATAAATGTTCAACCAATGACACAAAATAACTTATTGGATGCACTAGATTGGTTAAAAGCCCTAATTGGACGAGAATAAGCCTTGTGATGACGAAAATGACCTAAATGTTCAACCAATGACACAAAATCACTTATTGGATCCAAAAGATTGGTTAAAAACCCTAATTTGGACGAAAATAAGCCTTGGGAGGACGAAAATGACCTAAATGTTCAACCAATGACACAAATGTACTTATTGGATGCACAAGATTGATTAAAAACCCTAATTGGACGAGAATAAGCCTTGGGAGGACGAAAATGACCTAAATGTTCAACCAATGACACAAAATCACTTATTGGATGCACAAGATTGGCTAAACACCGTAATTGGAGGAGAATAAGCCTAGGGAGGACGAACATGACCTAAATGTTCAACCAATGACACAAAATCACTTATTGGATGCACAAGATTGGTTAAAAACCCTAATTGGACGAGAATAAGCCTTAGGAGGACGAAAATGACCTAAATGTTCAACCAATGACACAAAATCACTTATTGGATGCACAAGATTGGTCAAAAACCCTAATTGGACGAGAATAAGCCATGGGAGGACGAAAATGACCTAAACGTTCAACCAATGACACAAAATCACTTATTGGATGCACAAGATTGGTTAAAAACCCTAATTGGACGAGAATAAGTATTGGGAGGACGAAATTGACCTAAATGTTCAACCAATGAAACAAAATCACTTATTGGATGCACAAGATTGGTTAAAAACCCTAATTGGACGAGAATAAGCCTTGGGAGGACGAAAATGACCTAAATGTTCAACCAATGACACAAAATCACTTATTGGATGCACAAGATTGGTTAAAAACCTTAATTATCCGAAAATAAGCCTTGGGAGGACGAAAATTACCTAAATGTTCAACGAATGATAGAAAATCACTTATTGGATTCACAAGATTGGTTAAAAACCCTAATTGGACGAGAATAAGCTTTGGGAAGACGAAAATGACCTAAATGTTCAACCAATGACACAAATGTACTTATTGGATGCACAAGATTGGTTAAAAACCCTAATTGGACGAGAATAAGCCTTGGGAGGACGAAAATGACCTAAATGTTCAACCAATGACACAAATGTACTTATTGGATGCACAAGATTGGTTAAAAACCCTAACTGGACAAGAAAAAGACTTGGGAGGACGAAAATAACCTAAATGTTCAACCAATGACACAAATGTACTTATTGGATGCACAAGATTGGTTAAAAACCCTAATTGGACGAGAATAAGCCTTGGGAGGACGAAAATGACCTAAATGTTCAACCAATGACACAAATGTACTTATTGGATGCACAAGATTGGTTAAAAACCCTAATTGGACGAGAATAAGCCTTGGGAGGACGAAAATGACCTAAATGTTCAACCAATGACACAAATGTAATTATTGGATGCACAAGATTGGTTAAAAACCCTAATTGGACGAGAGTAAGCCTTGGGAGGACGAAAATGACCTAAATGTTCAACCAATGACAAAAATGTACTTATTGGATGCACAAGATTGGTTAAAAACCCTAATTGGACGAGAAAAAGCCTTGGGAGGACGAAAATGACCTAAATGTCCAACCAATGACACAAATGTACTTATTGGATGCACAAGATTGGTTAAAAACCCTAATTGGACGAGAATAAGCCTTGGGAGGACGAAAATGACCTAAATGTTCAACCAATGACACAAATGTACTTATTGGATGCACAAGATTGGTTAAAAACCCTAATTGGACGAGAATAAGCCTTGGGAGGACGAAAGATTTCCTAAATGTTCAACAATTGACACAAATGTACTTATTGGATGCACAAGATTGGTTAAAAACCCTAATTGGACGAGAATAAGCCTTGGGAGGACGAAAATGACCTAAATGTTCAACCAATGACACAAAATCACTTATTGGATGCACAAGATTGGTTAAAAACCCTAACTGGACGAGAATAAGATTTGGGAGAACGAAAATGACCTAAATGTTCAACGAACGACACAAAATCACTTATTGGATGCACAAGATTGGTTAAAAACTCTAATTGGACGAGAATAAGCCTTGGGAGGACGAAAATGACCTAAATGTTCAACCAATGACACAAAATGACCTTATTGGATGCACAAGATTGGTTAAAAACCCTAATTGAACGATAATAAGCCTTGGGAGGACGAAAATGACCTAAATGTTCAACCAACGACACAAAATCACTTATTGAATGCACAAGATTGGTTAAAAACTCTAATTGGACGAGAATAAGCCTTGGGAGGACGAAAATGATCTAAATACTCAACCAATGAAAACAA
>JBBPBP010000747.1:95933-137673 GCA_037974735.1 Cicer chorassanicum
AATAATTGGACGAGAATAAGCGTTGGGAAATCGAAAATGACCTAAATGTTCAACCAATGACACAAAATCACTAATTGGATGCACAAGATTGGTTAAAAACCCTAATTGGACAAGAATAAGCCTTGGGTGGACGAAAATGACCTAAATGTTCAACCAATGACAAAAATGTACTTATTGGATGCACAAGATTGGTTAAAAACCCTAACTGGACGAGAATAAGCCTTGGGAGGACGAAAATGACCTAAATGTTCAACCAATGACACAAATGTACTTATTGGATGCACAAGATTGGTTAAAAACCCTAATTGGACGAGAATAAGACTTGGGAGGACGAGAATAAGACCTAAATGTTCAACCAATGACACAAATGTACTTATTGGATGCACAAGATTGGTTAAAAACCCTAATTGGACGAGAATAAGCCTTGGGAGGACGAAAATGACCTAAATGTTCAACCAATGACACAAATGTACTTATTGGATGCACAAGATTGGTTAAAAACCCTAATTGGACGAGAATAAGCATTGGGAGGACGAAAATGACCTAAATGTTCAACTAATGACGCAAATGTACTTATTGGATGCACAAGATTGGTTAAAAACCCTAATTGGACGAGAATAAGCCTTGGGAGGACGAAAATGACCTAAATGTTCAACCAATGACACAAATGTACTTATTGGATGCACAAGATTGGTTAAAAACCCTAATTGGACGAGAATAAGCCTTCAGAGGATAAAAATGACATAAATGTTCAACCAATGACACAAACGTACTTATTGGATGCACAAGATAGGTTAAAAAACTCTAATTGGACGAGAATAAGCCTTGGGAGGACGAAAATGACCTAAATGTTCAACCAATGGCACAAATGTACTTATTGGATGCACAAGATTGGTTAAAAACCCTAATTGGACGAGAATAAGCCTTGGGAGGACGAAAATGACCTAAATGTTCAACCAATGACACAAATGTACTTATTGGATGCACAAGATTGGTTAAAAACCTTAATTGGACGAGAATAAGCCTTGGGAGGACGAAATGAACTAAATGTTCAACCAATGACACAAATGTACTTAATGGATGCACAAGATTGGTTAAAAACCCTAATTGGACGAGAATAAGCCTTGGGAGGACGAAAATGACCTAAATGTTAAACCAATGACACAAAATCACTTATTGGATGCACAAGATTGGTTAAAAACCCTAATTGGACGAGAATAAGCCTTGGGAGGACGAAAATGACCTAAATGTTCAACCAATGACACAAATGTACTTATTGGATGCAAGAGATTGGTTAAAAACCCTAATTGGACGAGAATAAGCCTTGGGAGGACGAAAATGACCTAAATGTTCAACCAATGACACAAATGTACTTATTGGATGCACAAGATTGGTTAAAAACCCTAATTGGACGAGAATAAGCCTTGGGAGGACGAAAATGACCTAAATGTTCAACCAATGACACAAATGTACTTATTGGATGCACAAGATTGGTTAAAAACCCTAATTGGACGAGAATAAGCCTTGGGAGAACGAAAATGACCTAAATGTTCAACCAATGACACAAAATCACTTATTGTATGCACAAGATTGGTTAAAATCCCTAATTGGAAGAGAATAAGCCTTGTGAGGACGAAAATGACCTAAATGTTCAACCAATGACACAAAATCACTTATTGGATACACAAGATTGGTTAAAAACCCTAATTGGACGAGAATAAACCTTGGGAGGACGAAAATGACTTAAATGTTCAACCAATGACACAAATGTACTTATTGGATGCACAAGATTGGTTAAAAACCCTAATTGGACGAGAATAAGCCTTGGGAGGACGAAAATGACCTAAATGTTCAACCAATGACACAAATGTACTTATTGGATGCACAAGATTGGTTAAAATTCCTAACTGGACGAGAATAAGCCTTGGGAGGACGAAAATGACCTAAATGTTCAACCAATGACACAAAATCACTTATTGGATGCACAAGATTGGTTAAAAACCCTAATTGGACGAGAATAAGCCTTGGGAGGACGAAAATGTACTAAATGTTCAACCAACGACACACATGTACTTATTGGATGCACAAGATTGGTTAAAAACCCGAATTGGAGGATAATAAGCCAAGGAAGAACGAAAATGACCTAAATGTTCAACCAATGACACAAATGTACTTATTGGATGCACAAGATTGGTTAAAAACCCTAATTGGATGACAATAAGCCTAAGGAGGACGAAAATGACCTAAATGTTCAACCAATGACACAAAATCACTTATTGGATGCACAAGATTGGTTAAAAACCCTAATTGGACGAGAATAAGCCTTGGGAAGACGAAAATGACCTAAATGTATAACCAATGAATGAAAATCACTTATTGGATGCACAAGATTGGTTAAAAACCCTAATTGGACTAGAATAAGCCTTGGGAGGTCGAAAATGACCTAAATGTTCATTCAATGACACAAATGTACTTATTGGATGCACAAGATTGGTTAAAAACCCTAATTGGACGAGAATAAGCCTTGGGAGGACGAAAATGACCTAAATGTTCAACCAATGACACAAAATCACTTATTGGATGCACAAGATTGGTTAAAAATCTTAATTGGACGAGAATAAGCCTAGGGAGGACGAAAATGACCTAAATGTTCAACCAATGACACAAAATCACTTATTGAATGCACAAGATTGGTTAAAAACCCTAATTGGACGAGAATAAGCTTAGGGAATACGAAAATGACCTAAATGTTCAACCAATGACACAAATGTACTTATTGGATGCACAATATTGGTTAAAAACCCTAATTGGACGAGAATAAGCCTAGGGATGACGAAAATGACATAAATGTTCAACCAATCACACAAATGTACTTATTGGATGCACAAGATTGGTTAAAAACCCTAATTGGACTAGAATAAGCCTTGGGAGGTCGACAATGACCTAAATGTTCATTCAATGACACAAATGTACTTATTGGATGCACAAGATTGGTTAAAAACCCTAATTGGACGAGAATAAGCCTTGGGAGGACGAAAATGACCTAAATGTTCAACCAATGACACAAAATCACTTATTGGATGCACAAGATTGGTTAAAAACACTAATTGGAAGAGAATAAGCCTTGGGAGGACGTAAATGACCTAAATGTTCAACCAATGACACAAAATCACTTATTGGATGCACAAGATTTGTTAAAAACCCTAATTAGATGAGAATAAGCCTAGGGAGGACAAAAATGACATAAATGTTCAAACAATGACACAAAATAAGTTATTGGATGCACTAGATTGGTTAAAAGCCCTAATTGGACGAGAATAAGCCTTGGGATGACGAAAATGACCTAAATGTTCAACCAATGACACAAAATCACTTATTGGATCCAAAAGATTGGTTAAAAACCCTAATTTGGACGAAAATAAGCCTTGGGAGGACGAAAATGACCTAAATGTTCAACCAATGACACAAAATCACTTATTGGATGCACAAGATTGGTTAAAAACACTAATTGGAAGAGAATAAGCCTTGGGAGGACGTAAATGACCTAAATGTTCAACCAATGACACAAAATCACTTATTGGATGCACAAGATTTGTTAAAAACCCTAATTAGATGAGAATAAGCCTAGGGAGGACAAAAATGACATAAATGTTCAACCAATGACATAAAATAACTTATTGGATGCACTAGATTGATTAAAAGCCCTAATTGGACGAGAATAAGCCTTGGGATGACGAAAATGACCTAAATGTTCAACCAATGACACAAAATCACTTATTGGATCCAAAAGATTGGTTAAAAACCCTAATTTGGACGAAAATAAGCCTTGGGAGGACGAAAATGACCTAAATGTTCAACCAATGACACAAATGTACTTATTGGATGCACAAGATTGATTAAAAACCCTAATTGGACGAGAATAAGCCTTGGGAGGACGAAAATGACCTAAATGTTCAACCAATGACACAAAATCACTTATTGGATGCACAAGATTGGTTAAAAACCCTAATTGGACGAGAATAAGCCTTGCGAGGACGAAAATGACCTGAATGTTCAACCAATGACACAAAATCACTTATTGGATGCACAAGATTGGTTAAAAACTCTAATTGGACGAGAATAAGCCTTGGGAGGACGAAGATGACCTAAATGTTCAACCAATGACACAAATGTACTTATTGGATGCACAAGATTGGTTAAAAATCCTAATTTGGACGAGAATAAGCCTTGGGAGGATGAAAAGGACCTAAATGTTCGACAAATGACGCAAAATAACTTATTGGATGCACTAGATTGGTTAAAAGCCCTAATTGGACGAGAATAAGCCTTGGGATGACGAAAATGACCTAAATGTTCAACCAATGACACAAAATCACTTATTGGATGCACAAGATTGGTTAAAAACCTTAATTTAGACGAAAATAAGCCTTGGGAGGACGAAAATGACCTAAATGTTCAACCAATGACACAAAATCACTTATTGGATGCACAAGATTTGTTAAAAACCCTAATTAGATGAGAATAAGCCTAGGGAGGACAAAAATGACATAAATGTTCAACCAATGACACAAAATAACTTATTGGATGCACTAGATTGGTTAAAAGCCCTAATTGGACGAGAATAAGCCTTGTGATGACGAAAATGACCTAAATGTTCAACCAATGACACAAAATCACCTATTGGATCCAAAAGATTGGTTAAAAACCCTAATTTGGACGAAAATAAGCCTTGGGAGGACGAAAATGACCTAAATGTTCAACCAATGACACAAATGTACTTATTGGATGCACAAGATTGATTAAAAACCCTAATTGGACGAGAATAAGCCTTGGGAGGACGAAAATGACCTAAATGTTCAACCAATGACACAAAATCACTTATTGGATGCACAAGATTGGTTTAAAACCCTAATTGGACGAGAATAAGCCTAAGGAGGACGAAAATGACCTAAATGTTCAACCAATAACACAAATGTACTTATTGGATGCACAAGATTGGTTAAAAATCCTAATTGGACGAGAATAAGCCTTGGGAGGACGAAAATGACCTAAATGTTCAACCAATGACACAAATGTACTTATTGGATGCACAAGATTGGTTAAAAACCCTAATTGGACGAGAATAAGCCTTAGGAGGACGAAAATGACATAATTGTTCAACCAATGACACAAATGTACTTATTGGATGCACAAGATTGGTTAAAAACCCTAATTGGACGAGAATAAGCCTTGGGAGGACGAAAATGACCTAAATGTTCAACCAATGACACAAATGTACTTATTGGATGCACAAGATTGGTTAAAAACCCTAATTGGACGAGAATAAGCCTTGGGAGGACGAAAATGACCTAAATGTTCAACCAATGACACAAATGTACTTATTGGATGCACAAGATTGGTTAAAAACCTTAAATTGACGAGAATAAGCCTTGGGAGGACGAAAATGACCTAAATGTTCAACCAATGACACAAAATCACTTATTGGATGCACAAGATTGGTTAAAAACCCTAATTGGACGAGAATAAGCCTTGGGAGGACGAAAATGACCTAAATGTTCAACCAATGACACAAAATCACTTATTGGATGCACAAGATTGGTGAAAAAGCCTAATTGGACGAGAATAATCCTAGGGAGGACGAAAATGACCTAAATGTTCAACCAATGACACAAAATCACTTATTGGATGCACAAGATTGGTTAAAAACCCTAATTGGACGAGAATAAGTCTTGGGAGGACGAAAATGACCTAAATGTTCAACCAATGACACAAAATCACTTGTTGGATGCACAAGATTGGTAACTAACCCTAATTGGACGAGAATAAGCCTTGGGTGGTCGAAAATGACCTAAATGTTCAACCAATGACACAAATGTACTTATTGGATGCACAAGATTGGTTAAAAACCCTAATTGGACGAGAATAAGCCTTGGGAGGACGAAAATGACCTAAATGTTCAACCAATGACACAAAATCACTTATTGGATGCACAAGATTGGTTAAAAACCCTAATTGGACGAGAATAAGCCTAGGGAGGACGAAAATGACCTAAATGTTCAACCAATGACACAAATGTACTTATTGGATGCACAAGATTGGTTAAAAACCCTAATTGGAAGAGAATAAGCCTAGGGAGGACAAAAATGACCTAAATGTTCAACCAATGACACAAAATCACTTATTGGATGCACAAGATTGGTTAAAAACCCTAATTGGACGAGAATAAGCCTAGGGAGGACGAAAATGACCTAAATGTTCACCCAAAGACACAAATGTACTTATTGGATGCACAAGATTGGTTAAAAACCCTAATTGGACGAGAATAAGCCTTGGGAGGACGAAAATGACCTAAATGTTCAACCAATGACACAAATGTACTTATTGGATGCACAAGATTGGTTAAAAACCCTAATTGGACGAGAATAAGCCTTGGGAGGACGAAAATGACCTAAATGTTCAACCAATGACACAAAATCACTTATTGGATGCACAAGATTGGTTAAAAACCCTAATAGGTCAAGAATAAGCCTTGGGAGGACGAAAATGACCTAAATGTTCAACCAATGACACAAATGTACTTATTGGATGCACAAGATTGTTTAAAAACCCTAATTGGACGAGAATAAGCCTTGGGAGGACGAAAATGACCTAAATGTTCAACCAATGACACAAATGTACTTATTGGATGCACAAGATTGGTTAAAAACCCTAATTGGATGAGAAAAAGCCTAGGGAGGATGAAAATGACCTAAATGTTCAACCAATGACACAAATGTACTTATTGGATGCACAAGATTGGTTAAAAACCCTAATTGGACGAGAATAAGCCTTGGGAGGACGAAAATGACCTAAATGTTCAACCAATGACACAAAATCACTTATTGGATGCACAATATTGGAGAAAAACCCTAATTGGATGAGAATAAGCCTTGGGAGGACGAAAATGACCTAAATGTTCAACCAATGACACAAAATCACTTATTGGATGCACAAGATTGGTTAAAAATTGTAATTGGTCGAGAATAAGCCTTAGGAGGACGAAAATGACCTAAATGTTCAACCAATGACACAAATGTACTTATTGGATGCACAAGATTGGTTAAAAACCCTAATTGGACGAGAATAAGCCTTGGGAGGACGAAAATGACCTAAATGTTCAACCAATGACACAAATGTACTTATTGGATGCACAAGATTGGTTAAAAACCCTAATTGGACGAGAATAAGCCTTGGGAGGACGAAAATGACCTAAATGTTCAACCAATGACACAAATGTACTTATTGGATGCACAAGATTGGTTAAAAACCCGAATTGGACGAGAATAAGCCATGGGAGGACGAAAATGACCTAAATGTTCAACCAATGACACAAATGTACTTATTGGATGCACAAGATTGGTTAAAAACCCTAATTGGACGAGAATAAGCCTTGGGAGGACGAAAATGACCTAAATGTTCAACCAATGAAACAAAATCACTTATTGAATGCACAAGATTGGTTAAAAACCCTAAATGGACGAGAATATGCCTTGGGAGGACGAAAATGACCTAAATGTTCAACCAATGACACAAATGTACTTATTGGATGCACAAGATTGGTTAAAAACCCTAATTGGACGAGAATATGCCTTGGGAGGACGAAAATGACCTAAATGTTCAACCAATGACACAAAATCACTTATTGGATGCACAAGATTGGTTAAAAACCCTAATTGGACGAGAATAAGCCTAGGAAGGACGAAAAAGACCTAAATGTTCAACCAATGACACAAAATCACTTATTGGATGCACAAGATTGGTTTAAAACCCTAATTGGACGAGAATAAGCCTTGGGAGGACGAAAATGACCTGAATGTTCAACCAATGACACAAAATCACTTATTGGATGCACAAGATTGGTTAAAAACTCTAATTGGACGAGAATAAGCCTTGTGAGGACGAAGATGACCTAAATGTTCAACCAATGACACAAATGTAGTTATTGGATGCACAAGATTGGTTAAAAATCCTAATTTGGACGAGAATAAGCCTTGGGAGGATGAAAAGGACCTAAATGTTCGACAAATGACACAAAATAATTTATTGGATGCACTAGATTGGTTAAAAGCCCTAATTGGACGAGAATAAGCCTTGGGATGACGAAAATGACCTAAATGTTCAACCAATGACACAAAATCACTTATTGGATGCACAAGATTGGTTAAAAACCTTAATTTAGACGAAAATAAGCCTTGGGAGGACGAAAATGACATAAATGTTCAACCAATGACACAAAATCACTTATTGGATGCACAAGATTGGTTACAAACCCTAATTGGACGAGAATATGCCTTGGGAGGACGAAAATGACCTAAATGTTCAACCAATGACACAAAATCACTTATTGGATGCACAAGATTGGTTAAAAACCCTAATTGGACGAGAATAAGCCTAGGAAGGACGAAAAAGACCTAAATGTTCAACCAAAGACACAAGCGTACTTATTGGATGCACAAGATTGGCTAAACACCGTAATTGGAGGAGAATAAGCCTAGGGAGGACGAAAATGACCTAAATGTTCCACCAAAGACACAAGCGTACTTATTGGATAAGCAAGATTGGCTAAACACCCTAATTGGAGGAGAATAAGCCTAGGGAGGACGAACATGACCTAAATGTTCAACCAATGACAGAAAATCACTTATTGGATGCACAAGATTGGTTAAAAACCCTAATTGGACGAGAATAAGCCTTAGGAGGACGAAAATGACCTAAATGTTCAACCAATGACACAAAATCACATATTGGATGCACAAGATTGGTTAAAAACACTAATTGGAAGAGAATAAGCCTTGGGAGGACGTAAATGACCTAAATGTTCAACCAATGACACAAAATCACTTATTGGATGCACAAGATTTGTTAAAAACCCTAATTAGATGAGAATAAGCCTAGGGAGGACAAAAATGACATAAATGTTCAACGAATGACACAAAATAACTTATTGGATGCACTAGATTGGTTAAAAGCCCTAATTGGACGAGAATAAGCCTTGGGATGACGAAAATGAACTAAATGTTCAACCAATGACACAAAATCACTTATTGGATGCAAAAGATTGGTTAAAAACCCTAATTTGGACGAAAATAAGCCTTGGGAGGACGAAAATGACCTAAATTTTCAACCAATGACACAAATGTACTTATTGGATGCACAAGATTGATTAAAAACCCTAATTGGACGAGAATAAGCCTTGGGAGGATGAAAATGACCTAAATGTTCAACCAATGACGCAAAATCACTTATTAGATGCACAAGATTGGTTAAAAACCTTAATTTGGACGAAAATAAGCCTTGGGATGACGAAAATGACCTAAATGTTCAACCAATGACACAAAATCACTTATTGGATGCACAAGATTGATTAAAAACCTTAATTGGACGAGAATAAGCCTTGGGAGGACGAAAATGACCTAAATGTTCAACCAAAGACACAAAATCACTTATTGGATGCACAAGATTGGTTAAAAACCCTAATTGGACGAGAATAAGCCTAGGAAGGACGAAAAAGACCTAAATGTTTAACCAAAGACACAAGCGTACTTATTGGATAAACAAGATTGGCTAAACACCCTAATTGGAGGAGAATAAGCCTAGGTAGGACGAACATGACCTAAATGTTCAACCAATGACACAAAATCACTTATTGGATGCACAAGATTGGTTAAAAACCCTAATTGGACGAGAATAAGCCTTAGGAGGACGAAAATGACCTAAATGTTCAACCAATGACACAAAATCACTTATTGGATGCACAAGATTGGTTAAAAACACTAATTGGAAGAGAATAAGCCTTGGGAGGACGTAAATGACCTAAATGTTCAACCAATGACACAAAATCACTTATTGGATGCACAAGATTTGTTAAAAACCCTAATTAGATGAGAATAAGCCTAGGGAGGACAAAAATGACATAAATGTTCAACCAATGACACAAAATAACTTATTGGATGCACTAGATTGGTTAAAAGCCCTAATTGGACGAGAATAAGCCTTGTGATGACGAAAATGACCTAAATGTTCAACCAATGACACAAAATCACCTATTGGATCCAAAAGATTGGTTAAAAACCCTAATTTGGACGAAAATAAGCCTTGGGAGGACGAAAATGACCTAAATGTTCAACCAATGACACAAATGTACTTATTGGATGCACAAGATTGATTAAAAACCCTAATTGGACGAGAATAAGCCTTGGGAGGACGAAAATGACCTAAATGTTCAACCAATGACACAAAATCACTTATTGGATGCACAAGATTGGTTAAAAACCCTAATTGGACGAGAATAAGCCTTGCGAGGACGAAAATGACCTGAATGTTCAACCAATGACACAAAATCACTTATTGGATGCACAAGATTGGTTAAAAACTCTAATTGGACGAGAATAAGCCTTGGGAGGACGAAGATGACCTAAATGTTCAACCAATGACACAAATGTACTTATTGGATGCACAAGATTGGTTAAAAATCCTAATTTGGACGAGAATAAGCCTTGGGAGGATGAAAAGGACCTAAATGTTCGACATATGACGCAAAATAACTTATTGGATGCACTAGATTGGTTAAAAGCCCTAATTGGACGAGAATAAGCCTTGGGATGACGAAAATGACCTAAATGTTCAACCAATGACACAAAATCACTTATTGGATGCACAAGATTGGTTAAAAACCCTAATTGGACGAGAATAAGCCTAGGAAGGACGAAAAAGACCTAAATGTTCAACCAAAGACACAAGCGTACTTATTGGATAAACAAGATTGGCTAAACACCCTAATTGGATGAGAATAACCCTAGGGAGGACGAACATGACCTAAATGTTCAACCAATGACACAAAATCATTTATTGGATGCACAAGATTGGTTAAAAACCCTAATTGGACGAGAATAAGCCTTAGGAGGACGAAAATGACCTAAATGTTCAACCAATGAAACAAAATCACTTATTGGATGCACAAGATTGGTTAAAAACCCTAATTGGACGAGAATAAGCCTTGGGAGGACGAAAATGACCTAAATGTTCAACCAACGACACAAAATCACTTATTGGATGCACAAGATTGGTTAAAAACGCTAATTGGACGAGAATAAGCCTTGGGAGGACGAAAATGACCTAAATGTTCAACCAATGACACAAATGTACTTATTGGATGCACAAGATTGGTTAAAAACCCTAATTGGACGAGAATAAGCCTTGGGAGGACGAAAATGACCTAAATGTTCAACCAACGACACAAATGTACTTATTGGATGCACAAGATTGGTTAAAAACCCAAATTGGACGAGAATAAGCCTTGGGAGGACGAAAATGACCTAAATGTTCAACCAATGACACAAATGTACTTATTGGATGCACAAGATTGGTTAAAAACCCTAATTGGACGAGAATAAGCCTTGGGAGGACGAAAATGACCTAAATGTTCAACCAATGACACAAATGTACTTATTGGATGCACAAGATTGGTTAAAAACCCTAATTGGACGAGAATAAGCCTTGGGAGGACGAAAATGACCTAAATGTTCAACCAATGACACAAAATCACTTATTGGATGCAAAAGATTTGTTAAAAACCCTAATTGGACGAGAATAAGCCTTGGGAGGACGAAAATGACCTAAATGTTCAACCAATGACACAAAATCACTTATTGGATGCACAAGATTGGTTAAAAACCCTAATTGGACGAGAATAAGCCTAGGAAGGACGAAAAAGACCTAAATGTTCAACCAAAGACACAAGCGTACTTATTGGATGCAGAAGATTGGCTAAACACCGTAATTGGAGGAGAATAAGCCTAGGGAGGACGAACATGACCTAAATGTTCAACCAATGACACAAAATCACTTATTGGATGCACAAGATTGGTTAAAAACCCTAATTGGACGAGAATAAGCCTTAGGAGGACGAAAATGACCTAAATGTTCAACCAATGACACAAAATCACTTATTGGATGCACAAGATTGGTTAAAAACCCTAATTGGACGAGAATAAGCCTAGGAAGGACGAAAAAGACCTAAATGTTCAACCAAAGACACAAGCGTACTTATTGGATGCACAAGATTGGCTAAACACTGTAATTGGAGGAGAATAAGCCTAGGGAGGACGAACATGACCTAAATGTTCAACCAATGACACAAAATCACTTATTGGATGCACAAGATTGGTTAAAAACCCTAATTGGACGAGAATAAGCCTTAGGAGGACGAAAATGACCTAAATGTTCAACCAATGACACAAAATCACTTATTGGATGCACAAGATTGGTTAAAAACACTAATTGGAAGAGAATAAGCCTTGGGAGGACGTAAATGACCTAAATGTTCAACCAATGACACAAAATCACTTATTGGATGCACAAGATTTGTTAAAAACCCTAATTAGATGAGAATAAGCCTAGGGAGGACAAAAATGACATAAATGTTCAAACAATGACACAAAATAAGTTATTGGATGCACTAGATTGGTTAAAAGCCCTAATTGGACGAGAATAAGCCTTGGGATGACGAAAATGACCTAAATGTTCAACCAATGACACAAAATCACTTATTGGATCCAAAAGATTGGTTAAAAACCCTAATTTGGACGAAAATAAGCCTTGGGAGGACGAAAATGACCTAAATGTTCAACCAATGACACAAAATCACTTATTGGATGCACAAGATTGGTTAAAAACACTAATTGGAAGAGAATAAGCCTTGGGAGGACGTAAATGACCTAAATGTTCAACCAATGACACAAAATCACTTATTGGATGCACAAGATTTGTTAAAAACCCTAATTAGATGAGAATAAGCCTAGGGAGGACAAAAATGACATAAATGTTCAACCAATGACATAAAATAACTTATTGGATGCACTAGATTGATTAAAAGCCCTAATTGGACGAGAATAAGCCTTGGGATGACGAAAATGACCTAAATGTTCAACCAATGACACAAAATCACTTATTGGATCCAAAAGATTGGTTAAAAACCCTAATTTGGACGAAAATAAGCCTTGGGAGGACGAAAATGACCTAAATGTTCAACCAATGACACAAAATCACTTTTGGATGCACAAGATTGGTTAAAAACCCTAATTGGATGAGAATAAGCCCTAGGAGGATGAAAATGACCTAAAAGGTTAACCAATGACGCAAAATCACTTATTTGATGCCCTAGATTGGTTAGAAGCCCTAATTGGACGAGAATAAGCCTTGGGATGACGAAAATGACCTAAATGTTCAACCAATGACACAAAATCACTTATTGGATGCACAAGATTGGTTAAAAACCTTAATTTGAACGAAAATAAGCCTTGGGAGGACGAAAAAGACCTAAATGTTCAACCAAAGACACAAGCGTACTTATTGGATAAACAAGATTGGCTAAACACCCTAATTGGACGAGAATAAACCTAGGGAGGACTCACATGACCTAAATGTTCAACCAATGACACAAAATCACTTATTGGATGCACAAGATTGGTTAAAAACCCTAATTGGACGAGAATAAGCCTAGAAAGGACGAAAAAGACCTAAATGTTCAACCAAAGACACAAGCGTACTTATTGGATAAACAAGATTGGCTAAACACCCTAATTGGATGAGAATAAGCCTAGGGTGGACGAACATGACCTAAATATTCAACCAATGACACAAAATCACTTATTGGATGCACAAGATTGGTTAAAAACCCTAATTGGACGAGAATAAGCCTTAGGAGGACGAAAATGACCTAAATGTTCAACCAATGACACAAAATCACTTATTGGATGCACAAGATTGGTTAAAAACACTAATTGGAAGAGAATAAGCCTTGGGAGGACGTAAATGACCTAAATGTTCAACCAATGACACAAAATCACTTATTGGATGCACAAGATTTGCTAAAAACCCTAATTAGATGAGAATAAGCCTAGGGAGGACAAAAATGACATAAATGTTCAACCAATGACACAAAATAACTTATTGGATGCACTAGATTGGTTAAAAGCCCTAATTGGACGAGAATAAGCCTTGGGATGACGAAAATGACCTAAATGTTCAACCAATGACACAAAATCACTTATTGGATCCAAAAGATTGGTTAAAAACCCTAATTTGGACGAAAATAAGCCTTGGGAGGACGAAAATTACCTAAATGTTCAACCAATGACACAAATGTACTTATTGGATGCACAAGATTGATTAAAAACCCTAATTGGACGAGAATAAGCCTTGGGAGGACGAAAATGACCTAAATGTTCAACCAATGACACAAAATCACTTATTGGATGCACAAGATTGGTTTAAAACCCTAAATGGACGAGAATAAGCCTTGGGAGGACGAAAATGACCTGAATGTTCAACCAATGACACAAAATCACTTATTGGATGCACAAGATTGGTTAAAAACTCTAATTGGACGAGAATAAGCCTTGTGAGGACGAAGATGACCTAAATGTTCAACCAATGACACAAATGTACTTATTGGATGCACAAGATTGGTTAAAAATCCTAATTTGGACGAGAATAAGCCTTGGGAGGATGAAAAGGACCTAAATGTTCGACAAATGACGCAAAATAACTTATTGGATGCACTAGATTGGTTAAAAGCCCTAATTGGACGAGAATAAGCCTTGGGATTACGAAAATGACCTAAATGTTCAACCAATGACACAAAATCACTTATTGGATGCACAAGATTGGTTAAAAACCTTAATTTAGGCGAAAATAAGCCTTGGGAGGACGAAAATGACATAAATGTTCAACCAATGACACAAAATCACTTATTGGATGCACAAGATTGGTTAAAAACCTTAATTGGACGAGAATAAGCCTTGGGAGGACGAAAATGACCTAAATGTTCAACCAATGACACAAAATCACTTATTGGATGCACAAGATTGGTTAAAAACCCTAATTGGACGAGAATAAGCCTAGGAAGGACGAAAAAGACCTAAATGTTCAACCAAAGACACAAGCGTACTTATTGGATGCACAAGATTGGCTAAACACCGTAATTGGAGGAGAATAAGCCTAGGGAGGACGAACATGACCTAAATGTTCAACCAATGACACAAAATCACTTATTGGATGCACAAGATTGGTTAAAAACCCTAATTAGACGAGAATAAGCCTTAGGAGGACGAAAATGACCTAAATGTTCAACCAATGACACAAAATCACTTATTGGATGCACAAGATTGGTTAAAAACACTAATTGGAAGAGAATAAGCCTTGGGAGGACGTAAATGACCTAAATGTTCAACCAATGACACAAAATCACTTATTGGATGCACAAGATTTGTTAAAAACCCTAATTAGATGAGAATAAGCCTAGGGAGGACAAAAATGACATAAATGTTCAACCAATGACACAAAATAACTTATTGGATGCACTAGATTGGTTAAAAGCCCTAATTGGACGAGAATAAGCCTTGGGATGACGAAAATGACCTAAATGTTCAACCAATGACACAAAATCACTTATTGGATGCACAAGATTGGTTAAAAACCCTAATTGGACGAGAATAAGCCTTAGGAGGACGAAAATGACCTAAATGTTCAACCAATGACACAAAATCACTTATTGGATGCACAAGATTGGTTAAAAACACTAATTGGAAGAGAATAAGCCTTGGGAGGACGTACATGACCTAAATGTTCAACCAATGATACAAAATCACTTATTGGATGCACAAGATTTGTTAAAAACCCTAATTAGATGAGAATAAGCCTTAGGAGGACGAAAATGACCTAAATGTTCAACCAATGACACAAAATCACTTATTGGATGCACAAGATTGGTTAAAAACACTAATTGGAAGAGAATAAGCCTTGGGAGGACGTAAATGACCTAAATGTTCAACCAATGACACAAAATCACTTATTGGATGCACAAGATTTGTTAAAAACCCTAATTAGATGAGAATAAGCCTAGGGAGGACAAAAATGACATAAATGTTCAAACAATGACACAAAATAAGTTATTGGATGCACTAGATTGGTTAAAAGCCCTAATTGGACGAGAATAAGCCTTGGGATGACGAAAATGACCTAAATGTTCAACCAATGACACAAAATCACTTATTGGATCCAAAAGATTGGTTAAAAACCCTAATTTGGACGAAAATAAGCCTTGGGAGGACGAAAATGACCTAAATGTTCAACCAATGACACAAAATCACTTATTGGATGCACAAGATTGGTTAAAAACACTAATTGGAAGAGAATAAGCCTTGGGAGGACGTAAATGACCTAAATGTTCAACCAATGACACAAAATCACTTATTGGATGCACAAGATTTGTTAAAAACCCTAATTAGATGAGAATAAGCCTAGGGAGGACAAAAATGACATAAATGTTCAACCAATGACATAAAATAACTTATTGGATGCACTAGATTGATTAAAAGCCCTAATTGGACGAGAATAAGCCTTGGGATGACGAAAATGACCTAAATGTTCAACCAATGACACAAAATCACTTATTGGATCCAAAAGATTGGTTAAAAACCCTAATTTGGACGAAAATAAGCCTTGGGAGGACGAAAATGACCTAAATGTTCAACCAATGACACAAAATCACTTTTGGATGCACAAGATTGGTTAAAAACCCTAATTGGATGAGAATAAGCCCTAGGAGGATGAAAATGACCTAAAAGGTTAACCAATGACGCAAAATCACTTATTTGATGCCCTAGATTGGTTAGAAGCCCTAATTGGACGAGAATAAGCCTTGGGATGACGAAAATGACCTAAATGTTCAACCAATGACACAAAATCACTTATTGGATGCACAAGATTGGTTAAAAACCTTAATTTGAACGAAAATAAGCCTTGGGAGGACGAAAAAGACCTAAATGTTCAACCAAAGACACAAGCGTACTTATTGGATAAACAAGATTGGCTAAACACCCTAATTGGACGAGAATAAACCTAGGGAGGACTCACATGACCTAAATGTTCAACCAATGACACAAAATCACTTATTGGATGCACAAGATTGGTTAAAAACCCTAATTGGACGAGAATAAGCCTAGAAAGGACGAAAAAGACCTAAATGTTCAACCAAAGACACAAGCGTACTTATTGGATAAACAAGATTGGCTAAACACCCTAATTGGATGAGAATAAGCCTAGGGTGGACGAACATGACCTAAATATTCAACCAATGACACAAAATCACTTATTGGATGCACAAGATTGGTTAAAAACCCTAATTGGACGAGAATAAGCCTTAGGAGGACGAAAATGACCTAAATGTTCAACCAATGACACAAAATCACTTATTGGATGCACAAGATTGGTTAAAAACACTAATTGGAAGAGAATAAGCCTTGGGAGGACGTAAATGACCTAAATGTTCAACCAATGACACAAAATCACTTATTGGATGCACAAGATTTGCTAAAAACCCTAATTAGATGAGAATAAGCCTAGGGAGGACAAAAATGACATAAATGTTCAACCAATGACACAAAATAACTTATTGGATGCACTAGATTGGTTAAAAGCCCTAATTGGACGAGAATAAGCCTTGGGATGACGAAAATGACCTAAATGTTCAACCAATGACACAAAATCACTTATTGGATCCAAAAGATTGGTTAAAAACCCTAATTTGGACGAAAATAAGCCTTGGGAGGACGAAAATTACCTAAATGTTCAACCAATGACACAAATGTACTTATTGGATGCACAAGATTGATTAAAAACCCTAATTGGACGAGAATAAGCCTTGGGAGGACGAAAATGACCTAAATGTTCAACCAATGACACAAAATCACTTATTGGATGCACAAGATTGGTTAAAAACCCTAATTGGACGTGAATAAGCCTTGGGAGGAAGAAAATGACCTGAATGTTCAACCAATGACACAAAATCACTTATTGGATGCACAAGATTGGTTAAAAACCCTAATTGGACGAGAGATAAGCCTTGGGAGGACGAAAATGACCTAAATGTTCAACCAATGACACAAAATCACTTATTGGATGCACAAGATTGGTTAAAAACCCTAATTGGACGAGAATAAGCCTTGGGAGGACGTAAATGACCTAAATGTTCAACCAATGACACAAAATCACTTATTGGATGCACAAGATTGGTTAAAAACCCTAATTGGACGAGAATAAGCCTTGGGAGGACGAAAATGACCTAAATGTTCAACCAATGACACAAAATCACTTATTGGATGCACAAGATTTGTTAAAAACCCTAATTGGACGAGAATATGCCTTGGGAGGACGAAAATGACCTAAATGTTCAACCAATGACGCAAATGTACTTATTGGATGCACAAGATTGGTTAAAAACCCTAATTGGACGAGAATAAGCCTTGGGAGGACGAAAATGACCTAAATGTTCAACCAATGACACAAATGTACTTATTGGATGCACAAGATTGGTTAAAAACCCTAATTGGACGAGAATAGGATTTGAGAGGACGAAAATGACCTAAATGTTCAACCAATGACACAAATGTACTTATTGGATGCACAAGATTGGTTAAAAACCCTAATTGGACGAGAATAAGCCTTGGGAGGACGAAAATGACCTAAATGTTCAACCAATGACACAAATGTACTTATTGGATGCACAAGATTGGTTAAAAACCCTAACTGGACAAGAAAAAGACTTGGGAGGACGAAAATAACCTAAATGTTCAACCAATGACACAAATGTACTTATTGGATGCACAAGATTGGTTAAAAACCCTAATTGGACGAGAATAAGCCTTGGGAGGACGAAAATGACCTAAATGTTCAACCAATGACACAAATGTACTTATTGGATGCACAAGATTGGTTAAAAACCCTAATTGGACGAGAATAAGCCTTGGGAGGACGAAAATGACCTAAATGTTGAACCAACGACACAAATGTACTTATTGGATGCACAAGATTGGTTAAAAACCCTAATTGGACGAGAATAAGCCTTGGGAGGACGAAAATGACCTAAATGTTCAACCAATGACACAAATGTACTTATTGGATGCACAAGATTGGTTAAAAACCCTAATTGGACGAGAATAAGCCTTGGGAGGACGAAAATGACCTAAATGTTCAACCAATGACACAAATGTACTTATTGGATGCACAAGATTGGTTAAAAACCCGAATTGGACGAGAATAAGCCATGGGAGGACGAAAATGACCTAAATGTTCAACCAATGACACAAATGTACTTATTGGATGCACAAGATTGGTTAAAAACCCTAATTGGACGAGAATAAGCCTTGGGAGGACGAAAATGACCTAAATGTTCAACCAATGAAACAAAATCACTTATTGAATGCACAAGATTGGTTAAAAACCCTAAATGGACGAGAATATGCCTTGGGAGGACGAAAATGACCTAAATGTTCAACCAATGACACAAATGTACTTATTGGATGCACAAGATTGGTTAAAAACCCTAATTGGACGAGAATATGCCTTGGGAGGACGAAAATGACCTAAATGTTCAACCAATGACACAAAATCACTTATTGGATGCACAAGATTGGTTAAAAACCCTAATTGGACGAGAATAAGCCTAGGAAGGACGAAAAAGACCTAAATGTTCAACCAAAGACACAAGCGTACTTATTGGATGCAGAAGATTGGCTAAACACCGTAATTGGAGGAGAATAAGCCTAGGGAGGACGAACATGACCTAAATGTTCAACCAATGACACAAAATCACTTATTGGATGCACAAGATTGGTTAAAAACCCTAATTGGACGAGAATAAGCCTTAGGAGGACGAAAATGACCTAAATGTTCAACCAATGACACAAAATCACTTATTGGATGCACAAGATTGGTTAAAAACCCTAATTGGACGAGAATAAGCCTAGGAAGGACGAAAAAGACCTAAATGTTCAACCAAAGACACAAGCGTACTTATTGGATGCACAAGATTGGCTAAACACCGTAATTGGAAGAGAATAAGCCTAGGGAGGACGAACATGACCTAAATGTTCAACCAATGACACAAAATCACTTATTGGATGCACAAGATTGGTTAAAAACCCTAATTGGACGAGAATAAGCCTTAGGAGGACGAAAATGACCTAAATGTTCAACCAATGACACAAAATCACTTATTGGATGCACAAGATTGGTTAAAAACACTAATTGGAAGAGAATAAGCCTTGGGAGGACGTAAATGACCTAAATGTTCAACCAATAACACAAAATCACTTATTGGATGCACAAGATTTGTTAAAAACCCTAATTAGATGAGAATAAGCCTAGGGAGGACAAAAATGACATAAATGTTCAACCAATGACACAAAATAACTTATTGGATTCACTAGATTGGTTAAAAGCCCTAATTGGACGAGAATAAGCCTTGGGATGACGAAAATGACCTAAATGTTCTACCAATGACACAAAATCACTTATTGGATACAAAAGATTGGTTAAAAACCCTAATTTGGACGAAAATAAGCCTTGGGAGGACGAAAATGACCTAAATGTTCAACCAATGACACAAATGTACTTATTGGATGCACAAGATTGATTAAAAACCCTAATTGGACGAGAATAAGCCTTGGGAGGACGAAAATGACCTAAATGTTCAACCAATGACACAAAATCACTTATTGGATGCACAAGATTGGTTAAAAACCCTAATTGGACGAGAATAAGCCTTGCGAGGACGAAAATGACCTGAATGTTCAACCAATGACACAAAATCACTTATTGGATGCACAAGATTGGTTAAAAACTCTAATTGGACGAGAATAAGCCTTGGGAGGACGAAGATGACCTAAATGTTCAACCAATGACACAAATGTACTTATTGGATGCACAAGATTGGTTAAAAATCCTAATTTGGACGAGAATAAGCCTTGGGAGGATGAAAAGGACCTAAATGTTCGACATATGACGCAAAATAACTTATTGGATGCACTAGATTGGTTAAAAGCCCTAATTGGACGAGAATAAGCCTTGGGATGACGAAAATGACCTAAATGTTCAACCAATGACACAAAATCACTTATTGGATGCACAAGATTTGTTAAAAACCCTAATTAGATGAGAATAAGCCTAGGGAGGACAAAAATGACATAAATGTTCAACGAATGACACAAAATAACTTATTGGATGCACTAGATTGGTTAAAAGCCCTAATTGGACGAGAATAAGCCTTGGGATGACGAAAATGAACTAAATGTTCAACCAATGACACAAAATCACTTATTGGATGCAAAAGATTGGTTAAAAACCCTAATTTGGACGAAAATAAGCCTTGGGAGGACGAAAATGACCTAAATTTTCAACCAATGACACAAATGTACTTATTGGATGCACAAGATTGATTAAAAACCCTAATTGGACGAGAATAAGCCTTGGGAGGATGAAAATGACCTAAATGTTCAACCAATGACGCAAAATCACTTATTAGATGCACAAGATTGGTTAAAAACCTTAATTTGGACGAAAATAAGCCTTGGGATGACGAAAATGACCTAAATGTTCAACCAATGACACAAAATCACTTATTGGATGCACAAGATTGATTAAAAACCTTAATTGGACGAGAATAAGCCTTGGGAGGACGAAAATGACCTAAATGTTCAACCAAAGACACAAAATCACTTATTGGATGCACAAGATTGGTTAAAAACCCTAATTGGACGAGAATAAGCCTAGGAAGGACGAAAAAGACCTAAATGTTTAACCAAAGACACAAGCGTACTTATTGGATAAACAAGATTGGCTAAACACCCTAATTGGAGGAGAATAAGCCTAGGTAGGACGAACATGACCTAAATGTTCAACCAATGACACAAAATCACTTATTGGATGCACAAGATTGGTTAAAAACCCTAATTGGACGAGAATAAGCCTTAGGAGGACGAAAATGACCTAAATGTTCAACCAATGACACAAAATCACTTATTGGATGCACAAGATTGGTTAAAAACACTAATTGGAAGAGAATAAGCCTTGGGAGGACGTAAATGACCTAAATGTTCAACCAATGACACAAAATCACTTATTGGATGCACAAGATTTGTTAAAAACCCTAATTAGATGAGAATAAGCCTAGGGAGGACAAAAATGACATAAATGTTCAACCAATGACACAAAATAACTTATTGGATGCACTAGATTGGTTAAAAGCCCTATTTGGACGAGAATAAGCCTTGGGATGACGAAAATGAACTAAATGTTCAACCAATGACACAAAATCACTTATTGGATGCAAAAGATTGGTTAAAAACCCTAATTTGGACGAAAATAAGCCTCGGGAGGACGAAAATGACCTAAATATTCAACCAATGACACAAATGTACTTATTGGATGCACAAGATTGATTAAAAACCCTAATTGGACGAGAATAAGCCTTGGGAGGACGAAAATGACCTAAATGTTCAACCAATGACACAAAATCCCTTATTGGATGCACAAGATTGGTTAAAAACCATAATTAGATGAGAATAAGCCTAGGGAGGACGAAAATGACCTAAATGTTCAAACAATGACGCGAAATCACTTATTGGATGCACTAGATTGGTTAAAAGCCCTAATTGGACGAGAATAAGCCTTGGGAGGACGAAAATGACCTAAATATTCAACCAATGACACAAAATCACATATTGGATGCACAAGATTGGTTAAAAACACTAATTGGAAGAGAATAAGCCTTGGGAGGACGTAAATGACCTAAATGTTCAACCAATGACACAAAATCACTTATTGGATGCACAAGATTTGTTAAAAACCCTAATTAGATGAGAATAAGCCTAGGGAGGACAAAAATGACATAAATGTTCAACGAATGACACAAAATAACTTATTGGATGCACTAGATTGGTTAAAAGCCCTAATTGGACGAGAATAAGCCTTGGGATGACGAAAATGAACTAAATGTTCAACCAATGACACAAAATCACTTATTGGATGCAAAAGATTGGTTAAAAACCCTAATTTGGACGAAAATAAGCCTTGGGAGGACGAAAATGACCTAAATTTTCAACCAATGACACAAATGTACTTATTGGATGCACAAGATTGATTAAAAACCCTAATTGGACGAGAATAAGCCTTGGGAGGATGAAAATGACCTAAATGTTCAACCAATGACGCAAAATCACTTATTAGATGCACAAGATTGGTTAAAAACCTTAATTTGGACGAAAATAAGCCTTGGGATGACGAAAATGACCTAAATGTTCAACCAATGACACAAAATCACTTATTGGATGCACAAGATTGATTAAAAACCTTAATTGGACGAGAATAAGCCTTGGGAGGACGAAAATGACCTAAATGTTCAACCAAAGACACAAAATCACTTATTGGATGCACAAGATTGGTTAAAAACCCTAATTGGACGAGAATAAGCCTAGGAAGGACGAAAAAGACCTAAATGTTTAACCAAAGACACAAGCGTACTTATTGGATAAACAAGATTGGCTAA
The DNA here is from genome assembly GCA_037974735.1 of Cicer chorassanicum. Taxonomy (NCBI): domain Eukaryota; kingdom Viridiplantae; phylum Streptophyta; class Magnoliopsida; order Fabales; family Fabaceae; genus Cicer; species Cicer chorassanicum. The sequence continues at coordinate 119,359 of JBBPBP010000747.1, forward strand.
ACACCCTAATTGGAGGAGAATAAGCCTAGGTAGGACGAACATGACCTAAATGTTCAACCAATGACACAAAATCACTTATTGGATGCACAAGATTGGTTAAAAACCCTAATTGGACGAGAATAAGCCTTAGGAGGACGAAAATGACCTAAATGTTCAACCAATGACACAAAATCACTTATTGGATGCACAAGATTGGTTAAAAACACTAATTGGAAGAGAATAAGCCTTGGGAGGACGTAAATGACCTAAATGTTCAACCAATGACACAAAATCACTTATTGGATGCACAAGATTTGTTAAAAACCCTAATTAGATGAGAATAAGCCTAGGGAGGACAAAAATGACATAAATGTTCAACCAATGACACAAAATAACTTATTGGATGCACTAGATTGGTTAAAAGCCCTAATTGGACGAGAATAATCCTTGGGATGACGAAAATGACCTAAATGTTCAACCAATGACACAAAATCACTTATTGGATCCAAAAGATTGGTTAAAAACCCTAATTTGGACGAAAATAAGCCTTGGGAGGACGAAAATGACCTAAATGTTCAACCAATGACACAAATGTACTTATTGGATGCACAAGATTGATTAAAAACCCTAATTGGACGAGAATAAGCCTTGGGAGGACGAAAATGACCTAAATGTTCAACCAATGACACAAAATCACTTATTGGATGCACAAGATTGGTTAAAAACCCTAATTGGACGAGAATAAGCCTTGCGAGGACGAAAATGACCTGAATGTTCAACCAATGACACAAAATCACTTATTGGATGCACAAGATTGGTTAAAAACTCTAATTGGACGAGAATAAGCCTTGGGAGGACGAAGATGACCTAAATGTTCAACCAATGACACAAATGTACTTATTGGATGCACAAGATTGGTTAAAAATCCTAATTTGGACGAGAATAAGCCTTGGGAGGATGAAAAGGACCTAAATGTTCGACATATGACGCAAAATAACTTATTGGATGCACTAGATTGGTTAAAAGCCCTAATTGGACGAGAATAAGCCTTGGGATGACGAAAATGACCTAAATGTTCAACCAATGACACAAAATCACTTATTGGATGCACAAGATTGGTTAAAAACCCTAATTGGACGAGAATAAGCCTAGGAAGGACGAAAAAGACCTAAATGTTCAACCAAAGACACAAGCGTACTTATTGGATAAACAAGATTGGCTAAACACCCTAATTGGATGAGAATAACCCTAGGGAGGACGAACATGACCTAAATGTTCAACCAATGACACAAAATCATTTATTGGATGCACAAGATTGGTTAAAAACCCTAATTGGACGAGAATAAGCCTTAGGAGGACGAAAATGACCTAAATGTTCAACCAATGAAACAAAATCACTTATTGGATGCACAAGATTGGTTAAAAACCCTAATTGGACGAGAATAAGCCTTGGGAGGACGAAAATGACCTAAATGTTCAACCAACGACACAAAATCACTTATTGGATGCACAAGATTGGTTAAAAACCATAATTGGACGAGAAAAAGCCTTGGGAGGACGAAAATGACCTAAATGTTCAACCAATGACACAAATGTACTTATTGGATGCACAAGATTGGTTAAAAACCCTAATTGGACGAGAATAAGCCTTGGGAGGACGAAAATGACCTAAATGTTCAACCAATGACACAAATGTACTTATTGGATGCACAAGATTGGTTAAAAACCCTAACTGGACAAGAAAAAGACTTGGGAGGACGAAAATAACCTAAATGTTCAACCAATGACACAAATGTACTTATTGGATGCACAAGATTGGTTAAAAACCCTAATTGGACGAGAATAAGCCTTGGGAGGACGAAAATGACCTAAATGTTCAACCAATGACACAAATGTACTTATTGGATGCACAAGATTGGTTAAAAACCCTAATTGGACGAGAATAAGCCTTGGGAGGACGAAAATCACCTAATTGTTCAACCAATGACACAAATGTACTTATTGGATGCACAAGATTGGTTAAAAACCCTAATTGGACGAGAATAAGCCTTGGGAGGACGAAAATGACCTAAATGTTCAACCAATGACACAAATGTACTTATTGGATGCACAAGATTGGTTACAAACCCTAATTGGACGAGAATAAGCCTTGGGAGGACGAAAATGACCTAAATGTTCAACCAATGACACAAATGTACTTATTGGATGCACAAGATTGGTTAAAAACCCTAATTGGATGAGAATAAGCCTTGGGAGGACGAAAATGACCTAAATGTTCAATCAATGACACAAATGTACTTATTGGATGCACAAGATTGGTTAGAAACCTTAATTGGACGAGAATAAGCCTAAGGAGGACGAAAATGACCTAAATGTTCAACCAATGACACAAAATCACTTATTGGATGCACAAGATTGATTAAAAACCCTAATTGGACGAGAATAAGCCTTGGGAGGACGAAAATGACCTAAATGTTCAACCAATGACACAAAATCACTTATTGGATGCACAAGATTGATTAAAAACCCTAATTGGACGAGAATAAGCCTTGGGAGGACGAAAATGACCTAAATGTTCAACCAATGACACAAAATCACTTATTGGATGCACAAGATTGGGTAAAAACCCTAATTGGACGAGAATAAGCCTTGGGAGGATGAAAATGACCTAAATGTTCAACCAATGACACAAAATCACTTATTGGATGCACAAGATTGGTTAAAAACCCTAATTGGACAAGAATAAGCCTTGGGAGGACGAAAATGACCTAAATGTTCAACCAATGACACAAAATCACTTATTGGAGGCACAAGATTGGTTAAAAACCCTAATTGGACGAGAATAAGCCTTGCGAGGACGAAAATGACCTTAATGTTCAACCAATGACACAAATGTACTTATTGGATGCACAAGATTGGTTAAAAACCCTAATTGGACGAGAATAAGCCTTGGGAGGACGAAAATGACCTAAATGTTCAACCAATGACACAAATGTACTTATTGGATGCACAAGATTGGTTAAAAACCCTAATTGGACGAGAATAAGCCTTGGGAGGACGAAAATGACCTAAATGTTCAACCAATGACACAAAATCACTTATTGGATGCACAAGATTGGTTAAAAACCCTAATTGGACAAGAATAAGCCTAGGAAGGACGAAAATGACCTAAATGTTCAACCAATGACACAAATGTACTTATTGGATGCACAAGATTGGTTAAAAACCCTAATTGGACGAGAATAAGCCTTGGGAGGACGAAAATGACCTAAATGTTCAACCAATGACACAGCTGTACTTATTGGATGCACAAGATTGGTTAAAAACCCTAATTGGACGAGAATAAGCCTTGGGAGGACGAAAATGACCTAAATGTTCAACCAATGACACAAATGTACTTATTGGATGCACAAGATTGGTTAAAAACCCTAATTGGACGAGAATAAGCCTTGGGAGGACGAAAATGACCTAAATGTTTTAACCAATGACACAAATGTACTTATTGGATGCACAAGATTGGTTAAAAACCCTAATTGGACGAGAATAAGCCTTGGGAGGACGAAAATGACCTAAATGTTCAACCAATGACACAAATGTACTTATTGGATGCACAAGATTGGTTAAAAACCCTAATTGGACGAGAATAAGCCTTGGGAGGACGAAAATGACCTAAATGTTCAACCAATGACACAAAAGCACTTATTGGATGCACAAGATTGATTAAAAACCCTAATTGGACGAGAATAAGCCTTGGGAGGACGAAAATGACCTAAATGTTCAACCAATGACACAAAATCACTTATTGGATGCACAAGATTGGTTAAAAACCCTAATTGGACGAGAATAAGCCTTGGGAGGACGAAAATGACCTGAATGTTCAACCAATGACACAAAATCACTTATTGGATGCACAAGATTGGTTAAAAACCCTAATTGGACGAGAATAAGCTTTGGGAGGACGAAAATGACCTAAATGTTCAACCAATGACACAAATGTACTTATTGGATGCACAAGATTGGTTAAAACCCCTAATTTGACGAGAATAAGTCTTGGGAGGACGAAAATGACCTAAATGTTCAACCAATGACACAAAATCACTTATTGGATGCACAAGATTGGTTAAAAACCCTAATTGGACGAGAATAAGCCTTAGGAGGACGAAAATGACCTAAATGTTCAACCAATGACACAAAATCACTTATTAGATGCACAAGATTGGTTAAAAACCTTAATTTGGACGAAAATAAGCCTTGGGATGACGAAAATGACCTAAATGTTCAACCAATGACACAAAATCACTTATTGGATGCACAAGATTGATTAAAAACCTTAATTGGACGAGAATAAGCCTTGGGAGGACGAAAATGACCTAAATGTTCAACCAAAGACACAAAATCACTTATTGGATGCACAAGATTGGTTAAAAACCCTAATTGGACGAGAATAAGCCTAGGAAGGACGAAAAAGACCTAAATGTTTAACCAAAGACACAAGCGTACTTATTGGATAAACAAGATTGGCTAAACACCCTAATTGGAGGAGAATAAGCCTAGGTAGGACGAACATGACCTAAATGTTCAACCAATGACACAAAATCACTTATTGGATGCACAAGATTGATTAAAAACCCTAATTGGACGAGAATAAGCCTTGGGAGGACGAAAATGACCTAAATGTTCAACCAATGACACAAAATCCCTTATTGGATGCACAAGATTGGTTAAAAACCCTAATTAGATGAGAATAAGCCTAGGGAGGACAAAAATGACATAAATGTTCAACCAATGACACAAAATAACTTATTGGATGCACTAGATTGGTTAAAAGCCCTAATTGGACGAGAATAAGCCTTGGGATGACGAAAATGACCTAAATATTCAACCAATGACACAAAATCACTTATTGGATGCAAAAGATTGGTTAAAAACCCTAATTTGGACGAAAATAAGCCTTGGGAGGACGAAAATGACCTAAATTTTCAACCAATGACACAAATGTACTTATTGGATGCACAAGATTGATTAAAAACCCTAATTGGACGAGAATAAGCCTTGGGAGGATGAAAATGACCTAAATGTTCAACCAATGACGCGAAATCACTTATTGGATGCACTAGATTGGTTAAAAGCCCTAATTGGACGAGAATAAGCCTTGGGAGGACGAAAATGACCTAAATATTCAACCAATGACACAAAATCACTTATTGGATGCACAAGATTGGTTAAAAGCCCTAATTGGAAGAGAATAAGCCTTGGGAGGACGTAAATGACCTAAATGTTCAACCAATGACACAAAATCACTTATTGGATGCACAAGATTTGTTAAAAACCCTAATTAGATGAGAATAAGCCTAGGGAGGACAAAAATGACATAAATGTTCAACGAATGACACAAAATAACTTATTGGATGCACTAGATTGGTTAAAAGCCCTAATTGGACGAGAATAAGCCTTGGGATGACGAAAATGAACTAAATGTTCAACCAATGACACAAAATCACTTATTGGATGCAAAAGATTGGTTAAAAACCCTAATTTGGACGAAAATAAGCCTTGGGAGGACGAAAATGACCTAAATTTTCAACCAATGACACAAATGTACTTATTGGATGCACAAGATTGATTAAAAACCCTAATTGGACGAGAATAAGCCTTGGGAGGATGAAAATGACCTAAATGTTCAACCAATGACGCAAAATCACTTATTAGATGCACAAGATTGGTTAAAAACCTTAATTTGGACGAAAATAAGCCTTGGGATGACGAAAATGACCTAAATGTTCAACCAATGACACAAAATCACTTATTGGATGCACAAGATTGATTAAAAACCTTAATTGGACGAGAATAAGCCTTGGGAGGACGAAAATGACCTAAATGTTCAACCAAAGACACAAAATCACTTATTGGATGCACAAGATTGGTTAAAAACCCTAATTGGACGAGAATAAGCCTAGGAAGGACGAAAAAGACCTAAATGTTTAACCAAAGACACAAGCGTACTTATTGGATAAACAAGATTGGCTAAACACCCTAATTGGAGGAGAATAAGCCTAGGTAGGACGAACATGACCTAAATGTTCAACCAATGACACAAAATCACTTATTGGATGCACAAGATTGGTTAAAAACCCTAATTGGACGAGAATAAGCCTTAGGAGGACGAAAATGACCTAAATGTTCAACCAATGACACAAAATCACTTATTGGATGCACAAGATTGGTTAAAAACACTAATTGGAAGAGAATAAGCCTTGGGAGGACGTAAATGACCTAAATGTTCAACCAATGACACAAAATCACTTATTGGATGCACAAGATTTGTTAAAAACCCTAATTAGATGAGAATAAGCCTAGGGAGGACAAAAATGACATAAATGTTCAACCAATGACACAAAATAACTTATTGGATGCACTAGATTGGTTAAAAGCCCTAATTGGACGAGAATAAGCCTTGGGATGACGAAAATGACCTAAATGTTCAACCAATGACACAAAATCACTTATTGGTTCCAAAAGATTGGTTAAAAACCCTAATTTGGACGAAAATAAGCCTTGGGAGGACGAAAATGACCTAAATGTTCAACCAATGACACAAATGTACTTATTGGATGCACAAGATTGATTAAAAACCCTAATTGGACGAGAATAAGCCTTCGGAGGACGAAAATGACCTAAATGTTCAACCAATGACACAAAATCACTTATTGGATGCACAAGATTGGTTTAAAACCCTAATTGGACGAAAATAAGCCTTGGGAGGACGAAAATGACCTCAATGTTCAACCAATGACACAAAATCACTTATTGGATGCACAAGATTGGTTAAAAACTCTAATTGGAGGAGAATAAGCCTTGTGAGGACGAAGATGACCTAAATGTTCAACCAATGACACAAATGTACTTATTGGATGCACAAGATTGGTTAAAAATCCTAATTTGGACGAGAATAAGCCTTGGGAGGATGAAAAGGACCTAAATGTTCGACAAATGACGCAAAATAACTTATTGGATGCACTAGATTGGTTAAAAGCCCTAATTGGACGAGAATAAGCCTTGGGATGACGAAAATGACCTAAATGTTCAACCAATGACACAAAATCACTTATTGGATGCACAAGATTGGTTAAAAACCTTAATTTAGACGAAAATAAGCCTTGGGAGGACGAAAATGACCTAAATGTTCAACCAATGACACAAAATCACTTATTGGATGCACAAGATTTGTTAAAAACCCTAATTAGATGAGAATAAGCCTAGGGAGGACAAAAATGACATAAATGTTCAACCAATGACACAAAATAACTTATTCGATGAACTAGATTGGTTAAAAGCCCTAATTGGACGAGAATAAGCCTTGGGATGACGAAAATGACCTAAATGTTCAACCAATGACACAAAATCACTTATTGGATCCAAAAGATTGGTTAAAAACCCTAATTTGGACGAAAATAAGCCTTGGGAGGACGAAAATGACCTAAATGTTCAACCAATGACACAAATGTACTTATTGGATGCACAAGATTGATTAAAAACCCTAATTGGACGAGAATAAGCCTTGGGAGGACGAAAATGACCTAAATGTTCAACCAATGACACAAAATCACTTATTGGATGCACAAGATTGGTTAAAAACCCTAATTGGACGAGAATAAGCCTTGCGAGGACGAAAATGACCTGAATGTTCAACCAATGACACAAAATCACTTATTGGATGCACAAGATTGGTTAAAAACTCTAATTGGACGAGAATAAGCCTTGGGAGGACGAAGATGACCTAAATGTTCAACCAATGACACAAATGTACTTATTGGATGCACAAGATTGGTTAAAAATCCTAATTTGGACGAGAATAAGCCTTGGGAGGATGAAAAGGACCTAAATGTTCGACAAATGACGCAAAATAACTTATTGGATGCACTAGATTGGTTAAAAGCCCTAATTGGACGAGAATAAGCCTTGGGAGGATGAAAATGACCTGAATGTTCAACCAATGACACAAAATCACTTATTGGATGCAAAAGATTGGTTAAAAACCCTAATTTGGACGAAAATAAGCCTTGGGAGAACGAAAATGACCTAAATTTTCAACCAATGACACAAATGTACTTATTGGATGCACAAGATTGATTAAAAATCCTAATTGGACGAGAATAAGCCTTGGGAGGATGAAAATGACCTAAATGTTCAACCAATGACGCAAAATCACTTATTGGATGCACTAGATTGGTTAAAAGCCCTAATTGGACGAGAATAAGCCTTGGGATGACGAAAATGACCTAAATGTTCAACCAATGACACAAAATCACTTATTGGATGCACAAGATTGGTTAAAAACCTTAATTTAGACGAAAATAAGCCTTGGGAGGACGAAAATGACATAAATGTTCAACCAATGACACAAAATCACTTATTGGATGCACAAGATTGGTTAAAAACCTTAATTGGACGAGAATAAGCCTTGGGAGGACGAAAATGACCTAAATGTTCAACCAATGACACAAAATCACTTATTGGATGCACAAGATTGGTTAAAAACCCTAATTGGACGAGAATAAGCCTAGGGAGGACGAAAATGACCTAAATGTTCAACCAATGACACAATCACTTATTGGATGCACAAGATTGGTTAAAAACCCTAATTGGACGAGAATAAGCCTCGGGAGGACGAAAATGACCTAAATGTTCAACCAATGACACAAAATCACTTATTGGATGCACAAGATTGGTTAAAAACCTTAATTGGACGAGAATAAGCCTTGGGAGGACGAAAATGACCTAAATGTTCAACCAATGACACAAAATCACTTATTTGATGCACATGATTGGTTAAAAACACTAATTGGACCAGAATAAGCCTAGGGAGGACGAAAATGACCTAAATGTTCAACCAATGACACAAATGTACTTATTGGATGCACAAGATTGGCTAAAAACCCTAATTGGACGAGAATAAGCCTTAAGTGGACGAAATTGACCTAAATGTTCAACTAATGACACAAATGTACTTATTGGATGCACAAGATTGGTTAAAAACCCTAATTGGGCGAGAATAAGCATTCAGAGGACGAAAATGACCTAAATGTTCAACCAATGACACAAATGTACTTATTCGATGCACAAGATTGGTTAAATACCCTAATTGGACGAGAATAAGCGTAGGGAGGACAAAAATGACCTAAATGCTCAACCAATGACACAAAATCACTTATTGGATGCACAAGATTGGTGAAAAACCCTAATTGGAAGAGAATAAGCCTTGGGAGGAGGAAAATGACCTAAATGTTCAACCAATGACACAAAATCAGTTATTGGATGCACAAGATTCGTTAAAAACCCTAATTGGACGAGAATAAGCCTTGGGAGGACGAAAATGACCTAAATGTTAAACCAATGACACAAATGTACTTATTGGATGCACAAGATTGGTTAAAAACCCTAATTGGACGAGAATAAGCCTTGGGAGGACAAAAATGACCTAAATGTTCAACCAATGACACAAAATCACTTATTGGATGCACAAGATTGGTTAAAAATCCTAATTGGACAAGAATAAGCCTAGGGAGGACGAAAATGACCTAAATGTTCAACCAATGACACAAATGTACTTATTGGATGCACAAGATTGGTTAAAAACCCTTATTGGACGAGAATAAGCCTTGGTAGGACGAAAATGACCTAAATGTTCAACCAATGACACAAAATCACTTATTGGATGCACAAGATTGGTTAAAAACCCTAATTGGACGAGAATAAGCCTTGGGAGGACGAAAATGACCTAAATGTTCAACCAATGACACAAATGTACTTATTGGGTGCACAAGATTGGTTAAAAACCCTAATTGGACAAGAATATGCCTTGGGAGAACGAAAATGACCTAAATGTTCAACCAATGACACAAAATCACTTATTGGATGCACAAGATTGGTTAAAAACCCTAATTGGACGAGAATAAGCCTTGGGAGGACGAAAATGACCTAAATGTTCAACTAATGACACAAAATCACTTATTGGATGCACAAGATTGGTTAAAAACCCTAATTGGACGAGAATAAGCCTAGGAAGGACGAAAAAGACCTAAATGTTCAACCAAAGACACAAGCGTACTTATTGGATGCACAAGATTGGCTAAACACCGTAATTGGAGGAGAATAAGCCTAGGGAGGACGAACATGACCTAAATGTTCAACCAATGACACAAAATCACTTATTGGATGCACAAGATTGGTTAAAAACCCTAATTGGACGAGAATAAGCCTTAGGAGGACGAAAATGACCTAAATGTTCAACCAATGACACAAAATCACTTATTGGATGCACAAGATTGGTTAAAAACCCTAATTGGACGAGAATAAGCCTAGGAAGGACGAAAAAGACCTAAATGTTCAACCAAAGACACAAGCGTACTTATTGGATGCACAAGATTGGCTAAACACCGTAATTGGAGGAGAATAAGCCTAGGGAGGACGAACATGACCTAAATGTTCAACCAATGACACAAAATCACTTATTGGATGCACAAGATTGGTTAAAAACCCTAATTAGACGAGAATAAGCCTTAGGAGGACGAAAATGACCTAAATGTTCAACCAATGACACAAAATCACTTATTGGATGCACAAGATTGGTTAAAAACACTAATTGGAAGAGAATAAGCCTTGGGAGGACGTAAATGACCTAAATGTTCAACCAATGACACAAAATCACTTATTGGATGCACAAGATTTGTTAAAAACCCTAATTAGATGAGAATAAGCCTAGGGAGGACAAAAATGACATAAATGTTCAACCAATGACACAAAATAACTTATTGGATGCACTAGATTGGTTAAAAGCCCTAATTGGACGAGAATAAGCCTTGGGATGACGAAAATGACCTAAATGTTCAACCAATGACACAAAATCACTTATTGGATGCACAAGATTGGTTAAAAACCCTAATTGGACGAGAATAAGCCTTAGGAGGACGAAAATGACCTAAATGTTCAACCAATGACACAAAATCACTTATTGGATGCACAAGATTGGTTAAAAACACTAATTGGAAGAGAATAAGCCTTGGGAGGACGTAAATGACCTAAATGTTCAACCAATGACACAAAATCACTTATTGGATGCACAAGATTTGTTAAAAACCCTAATTAGATGAGAATAAGCCTAGAGAGGACAAAAATGACATAAATGTTCAACCAATGACACAAAATAACTTATTGGATGCACTAGATTGGTTAAAAGCCCTAATTGGACGAGAATAAGCCTTGGGATGACGAAAATGACCTAAATGTTCAACCAATGACACAAAATCACTTATTGGATACAAAAGATTGGTTAAAAACCCTAATTTGGACGAAAATAAGCCTTGGGAGGACGAAAATGACCTAAATGTTCAACCAATGACACAAATGTACTTATTGGATGCACAAAATTGATTAAAAACCCTAATTGGACGAGAATAAGCCTTGGGAGGACGAAAATGACCTAAATGTTCAACCAATGACACAAAATCACTTATTGGATGCACAAGATTGGTTAAAAACCCTAATTGGACGTGAATAAGCCTTGGGAGGAAGAAAATGACCTGAATGTTCAACCAATGACACAAAATCACTTATTGGATGCACAAGATTGGTTAAAAACCCTAATTGGACGAGAGATAAGCCTTGGGAGGACGAAAATGACCTAAATGTTCAACCAATGACACAAAATCACTTATTGGATGCACAAGATTGGTTAAAAACCCTAATTGGACGAGAATAAGCCTTGGGAGGACGTAAATGACCTAAATGTTCAACCAATGACACAAAATCACTTATTGGATGCACAAGATTTGTTAAAAACCCTAATTAGATGAGAATAAGCCTAGGGAGGACAAAAATGACATAAATGTTCAACCAATGACACAAAATAACTTATTGGATGCACTAGATTGGTTAAAAGCCCTAATTGGACGAGAATAAGCCTTGTGATGACGAAAATGACCTAAATGTTCAACCAATGACACAAAATCACCTATTGGATCCAAAAGATTGGTTAAAAACCCTAATTTGGACGAAAATAAGCCTTGGGAGGACGAAAATGACCTAAATGTTCAACCAATGACACAAATGTACTTATTGGATGCACAAGATTGATTAAAAACCCTAATTGGACGAGAATAAGCCTTGGGAGGACGAAAATGACCTAAATGTTCAACCAATGACACAAAATCACTTATTGGATGCACAAGATTGGTTTAAAACCCTAATTGGACGAGAATAAGCCTTGGGAGGACGAAAATGACCCTAAAGTTCAACCAATGACACAAAATCACTTATTGGATGCACAAGATTGGTTAAAAACTCTAATTGGACGAGAATAAGCCTTGTGAGGACGAAGATGACCTAAATGTTCAACCAATGACACAAATGTACTTATTGGATGCACAAGATTGGTTAAAAATCCTAATTTGGACGAGAATAAGCCTTGGGAGGATGAAAAGGACCTAAATGTTCGACAAATGACGCAAAATAACTTATTGGATGCACTAGATTGGTTAAAAGCCCTAATTGGACGAGAATAAGCCTTGGGATGACGAAAATGACCTAAATGTTCAACCAATGACACAAAATCACTTATTGGATGCACAAGATTGGTTAAAAACCTTAATTTAGACGAAAATAAGCCTTGGGAGGACGAAAATGACCTAAATGTTCAACCAATGACACAAAATCACTTATTGGATGCACAAGATTTGTTAAAAACCCTAATTAGATGAGAATAAGCCTAGGGAGGACAAAAATGACATAAATGTTCAACCAATGACACAAAATAACTTATTCGATGAACTAGATTGGTTAAAAGCCCTAATTGGACGAGAATAAGCCTTGGGATGACGAAAATGACCTAAATGTTCAACCAATGACACAAAATCACTTATTGGATCCAAAAGATTGGTTAAAAACCCTAATTTGGACGAAAATAAGCCTTGGGAGGACGAAAATGACCTAAATGTTCAACCAATGACACAAATGTACTTATTGGATGCACAAGATTGGTTAAAAACCCTAATTGGACGAGAATAAGCCTTGGGAGGACGAAAATAACCTAAATGTTTAACCAATGTTACAAATGTCCTTATTGGATGCACAAGATTGGTTAAAAACCCTATTTGGACGAGAATAAGCCTTGGGAGGACGAAAATGACCTAAATGTTCAACCAATGACACAAAATCACTTATTGGATGCACAAGATTGTTTAAAAACCCTAATTGGACGAGAATAAGCCTTGGGAGGAAGAAAATGACCTAAATGTTCAACCAATGACACAAATGTACTTATTGGATGCACAAGATTGGTTAAAAACCCTAATTGGACGAGAATAAGCCTTGGGAGGACGAAAATGACCTAAATGTTCAACCAATGACACAAATGTACTTATTGGATGCACAAGATTGGTTAAAAACCCTAATTGGACGAGAATAAGCCTTGGGAGGACGAAATGAACTAAATGTTCAACCAATGACACAAATGTACTTAATGGATGCACAAGATTGGTTAAAAACCCTAATTGGACGAGAATAAGCCTTGGGAGGAAGAAAATGACCTAAATGTTCAACCAATGACACAAAATCACTTATTGGATGCACAAGATTGGTTAAAAACCCTAATTGGACGAGAATAAGCCTTGGGAGGACGAAAATGACCTAAATGTTCAACCAATGACACAAAATCACTTATTGGATGCACAAGATTGGTTAGAAACCCTAATTCGACGAGAATAATCCTTAGGAGGACGAAAATGACCTAAATGTTCAACCAATGACACAAAATCACTTATTGGATGCACAAGATTGGTTAAAAACCCTAATTGGACGAGAATAAGCCTTGGGAGGACGAAAATGACCTAAATGTTCAACCAATGACACAAAATCACTTATTGGATGCACAAGATTGGTTAAAAACCCTACTTGGGCGAGAATAAGCCTTGGGAGGACGAAAATGACCTAAATGTTCAACCAATGACACAAAATCACTTATTGGATGCACAAGATTGGTTAAAAACCCTAATTGGACGAGAATAAGCCTTGGGAGGACGAAAATGACCTAAATGTTCAACCAATGACACAAAATCACTTATTGGATGCACAAGATTGGTTAAAAACCCTAATTGGACGAGAATAAGCCTTGGGAGGACGAAAATGACCTAAATGTTCAACCAATGACACAAAATCACTTATTGGATGCACAAGATTGGTTAAAAACCCTAAATGGACGAGAATAAGCCTAGGGAGGACGAAAATGACCTAAATGTTCAACCAATGACACAAAATCACTTATTGGATGCACAAGATTGGTTAAAAACCCTAATTGGACGAGAATAATCATTGGGAGGACGAAAATGACCTAAATGTTCAACCAATGACACAAAAGTACTTATTGGATGCACAAGTTTGGTTAAAAACCCTAATTGGAAGAGAATAAGCCTTGGGAGGACGAAAATGACCTAAATGTTCAAACAATGACACAAAATCACTTATTGGATGCACAAGATTGGTTAAAAACCCTAATTGGACGAGAATAAGCCTTGGGAGGACGAAAATGACCTAAATGTTCAACCAATGACACAAAATCACTTATTGGATGCACAAGATTGGTTAAAAACCCTAATTGGACGAGAATAAGGCTAGGGAGGACGGAAATGACCTAAATGTTCATCCAATGACACAAAATCACTTATTGGATGCACAAGATTGGTTAAAAACCCTAATTGGACGAGAATAAGCCTTGGGAGGACGAAAATGACCTAAATGTTCAACCAATGACACAAAATCACTTATTGGATGCACAAGATTGGTTAAAAACTCTAATTGGACGAGAATAAGCCTAGGGAGGACGAAAATGACCTAAATGTTCAACCAATGACACAAATGTACTTATTGGATGCACAAGATTGGTTAAAAACCCTAATTGGACGAGAATAAGCCTTGGCAGGACGAAAATGACCTAAATGTTCAACCAATGACACAAAATCACTTATTGGATGCACAAGATTGGTTAAAAACCCTAATTGGACGAGAATATTCCTTTGGAGGACATAAATGACCTAAATGTTCAACCAATGACACAAATGTACTTATTGGATGCACAAGATTGGTTAAAAACCCTAATTGGACGAGAATAAGCCTTGGGAGGACGAAAATGACCTAAATGTTCAACCAATGGCACAAAATCACTTATTGGATGCACAAGATTGGTTAAAAACCCTAATTGGACGAGAATAAGCCTAGGGAGGATGAATATGACCTAAATGTTCAACCAATGACACAAAATCACTTATTGGATGCACAAGATTGGTTAAAAACCCTAATTGGACGAGAATAAGCCTTGGGAGGACGAAAATGACCTAAATGTTCAACCAATGACACAAATGTACTTATTGGATGCACAAGATAAGTTAAAAACCCTAATTGGACGAGAATAAGCTTTGGGAGGAGGAAAATGACCTAAATGTTCAACCAATGATACAAAATCACTTATTGGATGCACAAGATTGGTTAAAAACCCTAATTGGACGAGAATAAGCCTTAAGAGGATGAAAATGACCTAAATGTTCAACCAATGACACAAAATCACTTATTGGATGCACAAGATTGGTTAAAAACCCTAATTGGACGAGAATAAGCCTTGGGAGGACGAAAATGACCTAAATGTTCAACCAATGACACAAAATCACTTATTGGATGCACAAGATTGGTTAAAAACCCTAATTGGACGAGAATAAGCCTTGGGAGGACGAAAATGACCTAAATGTTCAACTAATGACACAAAATCACTTATTGGATGCACAAGATTGGTTAAAAACCCTAATTGGACGAGAATAAGCCTAGGAAGGACGAAAAAGACCTAAATGTTCAACCAAAGACACAAGCGTACTTATTGGATGCACAAGATTGGCTAAACACCGTAATTGGAGGAGAATAAGCCTAGGGAGGACGAACATGACCTAAATGTTCAACCAATGACACAAAATCACTTATTGGATGCACAAGATTGGTTAAAAACCCTAATTGGACGAGAATAAGCCTTAGGAGGACGAAAATGACCTAAATGTTCAACCAATGACACAAAATCACTTATTGGATGCACAAGATTGGTTAAAAACCCTAATTGGACGAGAATAAGCCTAGGAAGGACGAAAAAGACCTAAATGTTCAACCAAAGACACAAGCGTACTTATTGGATGCACAAGATTGGCTAAACACCGTAATTGGAGGAGAATAAGCCTAGGGAGGACGAACATGACCTAAATGTTCAACCAATGACACAAAATCACTTATTGGATGCACAAGATTGGTTAAAAACCCTAATTAGACGAGAATAAGCCTTAGGAGGACGAAAATGACCTAAATGTTCAACCAATGACACAAAATCACTTATTGGATGCACAAGATTGGTTAAAAACACTAATTGGAAGAGAATAAGCCTTGGGAGGACGTAAATGACCTAAATGTTCAACCAATGACACAAAATCACTTATTGGATGCACAAGATTTGTTAAAAACCCTAATTAGATGAGAATAAGCCTAGGGAGGACAAAAATGACATAAATGTTCAACCAATGACACAAAATAACTTATTGGATGCACTAGATTGGTTAAAAGCCCTAATTGGACGAGAATAAGCCTTGGGATGACGAAAATGACCTAAATGTTCAACCAATGACACAAAATCACTTATTGGTTCCAAAAGATTGGTTAAAAACCCTAATTTGGACGAAAATAAGCCTTGGGAGGACGAAAATGACCTAAATGTTCAACCAATGACACAAATGTACTTATTGGATGCACAAGATTGATTAAAAACCCTAATTGGACGAGAATAAGCCTTCGGAGGACGAAAATGACCTAAATGTTCAACCAATGACACAAAATCACTTATTGGATGCACAAGATTGGTTTAAAACCCTAATTGGACGAAAATAAGCCTTGGGAGGACGAAAATGACCTCAATGTTCAACCAATGACACAAAATCACTTATTGGATGCACAAGATTGGTTAAAAACTCTAATTGGAGGAGAATAAGCCTTGTGAGGACGAAGATGACCTAAATGTTCAACCAATGACACAAATGTACTTATTGGATGCACAAGATTGGTTAAAAATCCTAATTTGGACGAGAATAAGCCTTGGGAGGATGAAAAGGACCTAAATGTTCGACAAATGACGCAAAATAACTTATTGGATGCACTAGATTGGTTAAAAGCCCTAATTGGACGAGAATAAGCCTTGGGATTACGAAAATGACCTAAATGTTCAACCAATGACACAAAATCACTTATTGGATGCACAAGATTGGTTAAAAACCTTAATTTAGGCGAAAATAAGCCTTGGGAGGACGAAAATGACATAAATGTTCAACCAATGACACAAAATCACTTATTGGATGCACAAGATTGGTTAAAAACCTTAATTGGACGAGAATAAGCCTTGGGAGGACGAAAATGACCTAAATGTTCAACCAATGACACAAAATCACTTATTGGATGCACAAGATTGGTTAAAAACCCTAATTGGACGAGAATAAGCCTAGGAAGGACGAAAAAGACCTAAATGTTCAACCAAAGACACAAGCGTACTTATTGGATGCACAAGATTGGCTAAACACCGTAATTGGAGGAGAATAAGCCTAGGGAGGACGAACGTGACCTAAATGTTCAACCAATGACACAAAATCACTTATTGGATACACAAGATTGGTTAAAAACCCTAATTGGACGAGAATAAGCCTTAGGAGGACGAAAATGACCTAAATGTTCAACCAATGACACAAAATCACTTATTGGATGCACAAGATTGGTTAAAAACACTAATTGGAAGAGAATAAGCCTTGGGAGGACGTAAATGACCTAAATGTTCAACCAATGACACAAAATCACTTATTGGATGCACAAGATTTGCTAAAAACCCTAATTAGATGAGAATAAGCCTAGGGAGGACAAAAATGACATAAATGTTCAACCAATGACACAAAATAACTTATTGGATGCACTAGATTGGTTAAAAGCCCTAATTGGACGAGAATAAGCCTTGGGATGACGAAAATGACCTAAATGTTCAACCAATGACACAAAATCACTTATTGGATCCAAAAGATTGGTTAAAATTCCTAATTTGGACGTAAATAAGCCTTGGGAGGACGAAAATGACCTAAATGTTCAACCAATGACACAAATGTACTTATTGGATGCACAAGATTGATTAAAAACCCTAATTGGACGAGAATAAGCCTTGGGAGGACGAAAATGACCTAAATGTTCAACCAATGACACAAAATCACTTATTGGATGCACAAGATT
>JBBPBP010000748.1:0-57447 GCA_037974735.1 Cicer chorassanicum
CCTAAATGTTCAACCAATGACACAAAATCACTTATTGGTTCCAAAAGATTGGTTAAAAACCCTAATTTGGACGAAAATAAGCCTTGGGAGGACGAAAATGACCTAAATGTTCAACCAATGACACAAATGTACTTATTGGATGCACAAGATTGATTAAAAACCCTAATTGGACGAGAATAAGCCTTCGGAGGACGAAAATGACCTAAATGTTCAACCAATGACACAAAATCACTTATTGGATGCACAAGATTGGTTTAAAACCCTAATTGGACTAAAATAAGCCTTGGGTGGACGAAAATGACCTGAATGTTCAACCAATGACACACAATCACTTATTGGATGCACAAGATTGGTTAAAAACTCTAATTGGACGAAAATAAGCCTTGTGAGGACGAAGATGACCTAAATGTTCAACCAATGACACAAATGTACTTATTGGATGCACAAGATTGGTTAAAAATCCTAATTTGGACGAGAATAAGCCTTGGGAGGATGAAAAGGACCTAAATGTTCGACAAATGACGCAAAATAACTTATTGGATGCACTAGATTGGTTAAAAGCCCTAATTGGACGAGAATAAACCTTGGGATGACGAAAATGACCTAAATGTTCAACCAATGACACAAAATCACTTATTGGATGCACAAGATTGGTTAAAAACCTTAATTTTGACGAAAATAAGCCTTGGGAGGACGAAAATGACATAAATGTTCAACCAATGACACAAAATCACTTATTGGATGCACAAGATTGGTTAAAAACCCTAATTGGACGAGAATAAGCCTTGGGAGGACGAAAATGACCTAAATGTTCAACCAATGACACAAAATCACTTATTGGATGTACAAGATTGGTTAAAAACCCTAATTGGACGAGAATAAGCCTAGGAAGGACGAAAAAGACCTAAATGTTCAACCAAAGACACAAGCGTACTTATTGGATGCACAAGATTGGCTAAACACCGTAATTGGAAGAGAATAAGCCTAGGGAGGACGAACATGACCTAAATGTTCAACCAATGACACAAAATCACTTATTGGATGCACAAGATTGGTTAAAAACCCTAATTGGACGAGAATAAGCCTTAGGAGGACGAAAATGACCTAAATGTTCAACCAATGACACAAAATCACTTATTGGATGCACAAGATTGGTTAAAAACACTAATTGGAAGAGAATAAGCCTTGGGAGGACGTAAATGACCTAAATGTTCAACCAATAACACAAAATCACTTATTGGATGCACAAGATTGGTTAAAAACCTTAATTTTGACGAAAATAAGCCTTGGGAGGACGAAAATGACATAAATGTTCAACCAATGACACAAAATCACTTATTGGATGCACAAGATTGGTTAAAAACCCTAATTGGACGAGAATAAGCCTTGGGAGGACGAAAATGACCTAAATGTTCAACCAATGACACAAAATCACTTATTGGATGTACAAGATTGGTTAAAAACCCTAATTGAACGAGAATAAGCCTTGGGAGGACGAAAATGACCTAAATGTTAAACCAATGACACAAAATCACTTATTGGATGCACAAGATTGGTTAAAAACCCTAATTGGACGAGAATAAGCCTTGGGAGGACGAAAATGACCTAAATGTTCAACCAATGACACAAAATCACTTATTAGATGCACAAGATTGGTTAAAAACCCTAATTGGACGAGAATAAGCCTTGGGAGAACGAAAATGGCCTAAATGTTCACCCAATGACACAAAATCACTTATTGGATGCACAAGATTGGTTAAAAACCATAATTGGACGAGAACAAGCCTTGGGAAGACGAAAATGACTTAAATGTTCAACCAATGACACAAAATCACTTATTAGATGCACAAGATTGGTTAAAAACCCTAATTGGACGAGAATAAGCCTTGGGAGAACGAAAATGGCCTAAATGTTCACCCAATGACACAAAATCACTTATTGGATGCACAAGATTGGTTAAAAACCATAATTGGACGAGAATAAGCCTTGGGAGGACGAAATTGACCTAAATGTTCAACCAAGGACACTAATGTACTTATTGGATGCACAAGATTGGTTAAAAACCCTAATTGGACGAGAATAAGCCTTGGGAGGACGAAAATGACCTAAATGTTCAACCAATGACACAAAATCACTTATTAGATGCACAAGATTGGTTAAAAACCCTAATTGGACGAGAATAAGCCTTGGGAGAACGAAAATGACCTAAATGTTCAACCAATGACACAAAATCACTTATTGGATGCACAAGATTGGTTAAAAACCCTAATTGGGCGAGAATAAGCCTTGGGAGGACGAAAATGACCTAAATGTTCAACCAATGACACAAATGTACTTATTCGATGCACAAGATTGGTTAAAAACCCTAATTGGACGAGAATAAGCCTTGGGAGGACGAAAATGACCTAAATGTTCAACCAATGACACAAAATCACTTATTGGATGCACAAGATTGGTTAAAAACCCTAATTGGACGAGAATAAGCCTTGGGAGGAAGAAAATGACCTAAATGTTCAACCAATGACACTAAATCAGTTATTGGATGCACAAGATTTGTTAAAAACCCTAATTGGACGAGAATAAGCCTTGGGAGGACGAAAATGACCTAAATGTTCAACCAATGACACAAAATCACTTATTAGATGCACAAGATTGGTTAAAAACCCTAATTGGACGAGAATAAGCCTTGGGAGGACGAAAATGACCTAAATGTTCAACCAATGACACAAATGTACTTATTGGATACACAAGATTGGTTAAAAACCTTAACTGGACGAGAATAAGCCTTGGGAGGACGAAAATGACCTAAATGTTCAACCAATGACACAAAATCACTTATTGGATGCACAAGATTGGTTAAAAACCCTAATTGGACGAGAATAAGCCTTGGGAGGACGAAAATGACCTAAATGTTCAGCCAATGACACAAAATCACTTATTGGATGCACAAGATTGTGTAAAACCCTAATTGGACGAGAATAAGCCTTGGGAGGACGAAAATGACCTAAATGTTCATCCAATGACACAAAATCACTTATTAGATGCACAAGATTGGTTAAAAACCCTAATTGGACGAGAATAAGCCTTGGGAGGACGAAAATGACCTAAATGTTCAACCAATGACACAAAATCACTTATTGGATGCACAAGATTGGTTAAAAACCCTAATTGGACGAGAATAAGCCTTGGGAGGACGAAAATGACCTAAATGTCCAACCAATGACACAAAATCACTTATTGGATGCACAAGATTGGTTAAAAACCCTAATTGGAAGAGAATAAGCCTTGGGAGGACGAAAATGACCTAAATGTTCAACCAATGACACAAAATCACTTATTGGATGCACAAGATTTGTTAAAAACCCTAATTAGATGAGAATAAGCCTAGGGAGGACAAAAATGACATAAATGTTCAACCAATGACACAAAATAACTTATTGGATGCACTAGATTGGTTAAAAGCCCTAATTGGACGAGAATAAGCCTTGGGATGACGAAAATGACCTAAATGTTCAACCAATGACACAAAATCACTTATTGGATGCACAAGATTGGTTAAAAACCCTAATTGGACGAGAATAAGCCTTAGGAGGACGAAAATGACCTAAATGTTCAACCAATGACACAAAATCACTTATTGGATGCACAAGATTGGTTAAAAACACTAATTGGAAGAGAATAAGCCTTGGGAGGACGTACATGACCTAAATGTTCAACCAATGATACAAAATCACTTATTGGATGCACAAGATTTGTTAAAAACCCTAATTAGATGAGAATAAGCCTTAGGAGGACGAAAATGACCTAAATGTTCAACCAATGACACAAAATCACTTATTGGATGCACAAGATTGGTTAAAAACACTAATTGGAAGAGAATAAGCCTTGGGAGGACGTAAATGACCTAAATGTTCAACCAATGACACAAAATCACTTATTGGATGCACAAGATTTGTTAAAAACCCTAATTAGATGAGAATAAGCCTAGGGAGGACAAAAATGACATAAATGTTCAAACAATGACACAAAATAAGTTATTGGATGCACTAGATTGGTTAAAAGCCCTAATTGGACGAGAATAAGCCTTGGGATGACGAAAATGACCTAAATGTTCAACCAATGACACAAAATCACTTATTGGATCCAAAAGATTGGTTAAAAACCCTAATTTGGACGAAAATAAGCCTTGGGAGGACGAAAATGACCTAAATGTTCAACCAATGACACAAAATCACTTATTGGATGCACAAGATTGGTTAAAAACACTAATTGGAAGAGAATAAGCCTTGGGAGGACGTAAATGACCTAAATGTTCAACCAATGACACAAAATCACTTATTGGATGCACAAGATTTGTTAAAAACCCTAATTAGATGAGAATAAGCCTAGGGAGGACAAAAATGACATAAATGTTCAACCAATGACATAAAATAACTTATTGGATGCACTAGATTGATTAAAAGCCCTAATTGGACGAGAATAAGCCTTGGGATGACGAAAATGACCTAAATGTTCAACCAATGACACAAAATCACTTATTGGATCCAAAAGATTGGTTAAAAACCCTAATTTGGACGAAAATAAGCCTTGGGAGGACGAAAATGACCTAAATGTTCAACCAATGACACAAAATCACTTTTGGATGCACAAGATTGGTTAAAAACCCTAATTGGATGAGAATAAGCCCTAGGAGGATGAAAATGACCTAAAAGGTTAACCAATGACGCAAAATCACTTATTTGATGCCCTAGATTGGTTAGAAGCCCTAATTGGACGAGAATAAGCCTTGGGATGACGAAAATGACCTAAATGTTCAACCAATGACACAAAATCACTTATTGGATGCACAAGATTGGTTAAAAACCTTAATTTGAACGAAAATAAGCCTTGGGAGGACGAAAAAGACCTAAATGTTCAACCAAAGACACAAGCGTACTTATTGGATAAACAAGATTGGCTAAACACCCTAATTGGACGAGAATAAACCTAGGGAGGACTCACATGACCTAAATGTTCAACCAATGACACAAAATCACTTATTGGATGCACAAGATTGGTTAAAAACCCTAATTGGACGAGAATAAGCCTAGAAAGGACGAAAAAGACCTAAATGTTCAACCAAAGACACAAGCGTACTTATTGGATAAACAAGATTGGCTAAACACCCTAATTGGATGAGAATAAGCCTAGGGTGGACGAACATGACCTAAATATTCAACCAATGACACAAAATCACTTATTGGATGCACAAGATTGGTTAAAAACCCTAATTGGACGAGAATAAGCCTTAGGAGGACGAAAATGACCTAAATGTTCAACCAATGACACAAAATCACTTATTGGATGCACAAGATTGGTTAAAAACACTAATTGGAAGAGAATAAGCCTTGGGAGGACGTAAATGACCTAAATGTTCAACCAATGACACAAAATCACTTATTGGATGCACAAGATTGGTTAAAAACCCTAATTGGACGAGAATAAGCCTAGGAAGGACGAAAAAGACCTAAATGTTCAACCAAAGACACAAGCGTACTTATTGGATGCACAAGATTGGCTAAACACTGTAATTGGAGGAGAATAAGCCTAGGGAGGACGAACATGACCTAAATGTTCAACCAATGACACAAAATCACTTATTGGATGCACAAGATTGGTTAAAAACCCTAATTGGACGAGAATAAGCCTTAGGAGGACGAAAATGACCTAAATGTTCAACCAATGACACAAAATCACTTATTGGATGCACAAGATTGGTTAAAAACACTAATTGGAAGAGAATAAGCCTTGGGAGGACGTAAATGACCTAAATGTTCAACCAATGACACAAAATCACTTATTGGATGCACAAGATTTGTTAAAAACCCTAATTAGATGAGAATAAGCCTAGGGAGGACAAAAATGACATAAATGTTCAAACAATGACACAAAATAAGTTATTGGATGCACTAGATTGGTTAAAAGCCCTAATTGGACGAGAATAAGCCTTGGGATGACGAAAATGACCTAAATGTTCAACCAATGACACAAAATCACTTATTGGATCCAAAAGATTGGTTAAAAACCCTAATTTGGACGAAAATAAGCCTTGGGAGGACGAAAATGCCCTAAATGTTCAACCAATAACTCAAATGTACTTATTGGATGCACAAGATTGATTAAAAACCCTAATTGGACGAGAATAAGCCTTGGGATGACGAAAAATGACCTAAATGTTCAACCAATGACACAAAATCACTTATTGGATGCACAAGATTGGTTTAAAACCCTAATTGGACGAAAATAAGCCTTGGGAGGACGAAAATGACCTGAATGTTCAACCAATGACACAAAATCACTTATTGGATGCACAAGATTGGTTAAAAACTCTAATTGGACGAGAATAAGCCTTGTGAGGACGAAGATGACCTAAATGTTCAACCAATGACACAAATGTACTTATTGGATGCACAAGATTGGTTAAAAATCCTAATTTGGACGAGAATAAGCCTTGGGAGGATGAAAAGGACCTAAATGTTCGACAAATGACGCAAAATAACTTACTGGATGCACTAGATTGGTTAAAAGCCCTAATTGGACGAGAATAAGCCTTGGGATGACGAAAATGACCTAAATGTTCAACCAATGACATAAAATCACTTATTGGTTGCACAAGATTGGTTAAAAACCTTAATTTTGACGAAAATAAGCCTTGGGAGGACGAAAATGACATAAATGTTCAACCAATGACACAAAATCACTTATTGGATGCACAAGATTGGTTAAAAACCCTAATTGGACGAGAATAAGCCTTGGGAGGACGAAAATGACCTAAATGTTCAACCAATGACACAAAATCACTTATTGGATGCCTATGATTGGTTAAAAACCCTAATTGGACAAGAATAAGCCTAGGGAGGACGAAAATGACACAAATGTTCAACCAATGACACAAATGTACTTATTGGATGCACAAGATTGGTTAAAAACCCTAATTGGACGAGAATAAGCCTTGGGAGGACGAAAATGACCTAAATGTTCAACCAATGACACAAATGTACTTATTGGATGCACAAGATTGGTTAAAAACCCTAATTGGACGAGAATAAGCCTTGGGAGGACGAAATGAACTAAATGTTCAACCAATGACACAAATGTACTTAATGGATGCACAAGATTGGTTAAAAACCCTAATTGGACGAGAATAAGCCTTGGGAGGAAGAAAATGACCTAAATGTTCAACCAATGACACAAAATCACTTATTGGATGCACAAGATTGGTTAAAAACCCTAATTGGACGAGAATAAGCCTTGGGAGGACGAAAATGACCTAAATGTTCAACCAATGACACAAAATCACTTATTGGATGCACAAGATTGGTTAGAAACCCTAATTCGACGAGAATAATCCTTAGGAGGACGAAAATGACCTAAATGTTCAACCAATGACACAAAATCACTTATTGGATGCACAAGATTGGTTAAAAACCCTAATTGGACGAGAATAAGCCTTGGGAGGACGAAAATGACCTAAATGTTCAACCAATGACACAAAATCACTTATTGGATGCACAAGATTGGTTAAAAATCCTAATTGGACAAGAATAATCCTAGGGAGGACGAAAATGACCTAAATGTTCAACCAACGACACAAATGTACTTATTGGATGCACAAGATTGGTTAAAAACCCTATTTGGACGAGAATAAGCCTAGGGAGGACGAAAATGACCTAAATGTTCAACCAATGACACAAAATCACTTATTGGATGCACAAGATTGCTTAAAAACCCTAATTGGACGAGAATAAGCCTTAGGAGGACGAAAATGACCTAAATGTTCAACCAATGACACAAAATCACTTATTGGATGCACAAGATTGGTTAAAAACCCTAATTGGACGAGAATAAGCCTTGGGAGGACGAAAATGACCTAAATGTTCAACCAATGACACAAAATCACTTATTGGATGCACAAGATTGGCTAAAAACCCTAATTGGACGAGAATAAGCCTCGGGAGGACGAAAATGACCTAAATAATCAACCAATGACACAAATGTACTTATTGGATGCACAAGATTGGTTAAAAGCCCTAATTGGACGAGAATAAGCCTTGGGAGGACGAAAATGACATAAATGTTCAACCAATGACACAAAATCACTTATTGGATGCACAAGATTGGTTAAAAACCCTAATTGGACGAGAATAAGCCTTAGGAGGACGAAAATGACCTAAATGTTCAACCAATGACACAAAATCACTTATTGGATGCACAAGATTGGTTAAAAACCCTAATTGGACGAGAGTAAGCATTGGGAGGACGAAAATGACCTAATTGTTCAACCAATGACACAAATTTACTTATTGGATGCAGAAGATTGGTTAAAAACCCTAATTGGACGAGAATAAGCCTTGGGAGGACGAAAATGACCTAAATGTTCAACCAATGACACAAAATCACTTATTGGATGCACAAGATTGGTTAAAAACCCTAATTGGACGAGAATAAGCCTTAGGAGGACGAAAATGACCTAAATGTTAAACCAATGACACAAATGTACTTATTGGATGCACAAGATTGGTTAAAAACCCTAATTGGACGAGAATAAGCCTAGGAAGGACGAAAATGACCTAAATGTTCAACCAATGACACAAAATCACTTATTGTATGCACAAGATTGGTTAAAATCCCTAATATGACGAGGCTAAGCCTTGGGAGTACGAAAATGACCTAAATGTTCAACCAATGACACAAAATCACTTATTGGATGCACAAGATTGGTTAAAAACCCTAATTGGACGAGAATAAGCCTTGGGAGGACGAAAATGACCTAAATGTTCAACCAATGACACAAAATCACTTATTGGATGCACAAGATTGGTTAAAAACCCTAATTGGACGAGAATAAGCCTTGGGAGAAATCACCTAAATTTTCAACCAATGACACAAAATCACTTATTGGATGCACAAGATTGGTTAAAAACCCTAATTGGACGACAATAAGCCTAGGGAGGACGAAAATCACCTAAATGTTCAACCAATGACACAAATGTACTTATTGGATTCACAAGATTGGTTAAAAACCTTAATTGGACGAGAATAAGCCTTAAGAGGATGAAAATGACCTAAATGTTCAACCAATGACACAAAATCACTTATTGGATGCACAAGATTGGTTAAAAACCCTAATTGGACGAGAATAAGCCTTGGGAGGACGAAAATGACCTAAATGTTCAACCAATGACACAAAATCACTTATTGGATGCACAAGATTGGTTAAAAACCCTAATTGGACGAGAATAAGCCTTGGGAGGACGAAAATGACCTAAATGTTCAACCAATGACACAAAATCACTTATTGGATGCACAAGATTGGATAAAAACCGTAACTGGACGAGAATAAGCCTTGGGAGGACGAAAATGACGTAAATGTTCAACCAATGACACAAATGTACTTATTGGATGCACAAGATTGGTTAAAAACCCGAATTGGACGAGAATAAGCCTTGGGAGGACGAAAATGACCTAAATGTTCAACCAATGACACAAATGTACTTAATGGATGCACAAGATTGGTTAAAAACTGTAATTGGACGAGAATAAGCCTTGGGAGGACGAAAATGACCTAAATGTTCAACCAATGACACAAAATCACTTATTGGATGCACAAGATTGGTTAAAAACCCTAATTGGACGAGAATAAGCCTTGGGAGGACGAAAATGACCTAAATGTTCAACCAATGACACAAATGTACTTATTGGATGCACAAGATTGGTTAAAAACCATAATTGGACGACAATAAGCCTAGGGAGGACGAAAATGACCTAAATGTTAAACCAATGACACAAAATCACTTATTGTGTGCACAAGATTGGTTAAAATCCCTAATTAGGCGAGACTAAGCCTTGGGAGGACGCATATGACCTAAATGTTCAACCAATGACACAAAATCACTTATTGGATGCACAAGATTGGTTAAAAACCCTAATTGGACGAGAATAAGCCTTGGGAGGACGAAAATGACCTAAATGTTCAACCAATGACACAAAATCACTTATTGGATGCACAAGATTGGTTAAAAACCCTTTTTGGACGAGAATAAGCCTAGGGAGGACGAAAATGACCTAAATGTTCAATCAATGACACAAATGTACTTATTGGATGCACAAGATTGGTTAAAAACCCTAATTGGACGTGAATAAGCCTTGGCAGGACGAAAATGACCTAAATGTTCAACCAATGACACAAAATCACTTATTGGATGCACAAGATTGGTTAAAAACCCTAATTGGACGAGAATAAGCCTTGGGAGGACGAAAATGACCTAAATGTTCAACCAATGACACAAAATCACTTATTGGATGCACAAGATTGGTTAAAAACCCTAATTGGACGAGAATAAGCCATGTGAGGACGAAAATGACCTAAATGTTCAACCAATGACACAAAATCACTTATTGGATGCACAAGATTGGTTAAAAACCCTAATTGGACGAGAATAAGCCTTGGGAGGACGAAAATGACCTAAATGTTCAACCAATGACACAAAATCACTTATTGGATGCACAAGATTGCTTAAAAACACGAATTGGACGAGAATAAGTCCCTGGAGGACGAAAATGACCTTAATGTTCAACCAATGAGACAAAATCACTTATTGGATCCACAAGATTGGTTTAAAACCCTAATTGGATGAGAATAAGCCTTGGGAGGACGAAAATGACCTAAATGTTCAACCAATGACACAAAATCACTTATTGGATGCACAAGATTGGTTTAAAACCATAATTGGACGAGAATAGGCCTTGGGAGGACGAAAATGACCTAAATGTTCAACCAATGACACAAATGTACTTATTGGATGCAGAAGATTGATAAAAAAACCCTAATTTGACGAGAATGAGGCTTGGGAGCACGAAAATGACCTAAATGTTCAAACAATTACACAAGATCACTTATTGGATGCACAAGATTGGTTAAAAACCCTAATTGGACGAGAATAAGCCTTGGGAGGACGAAAATGACCTAAATGTTCCACCAATGACACAAATTATCTTATTGGATGCACAAGATTGGTTAAAAACCCTAATTGGACGAGAATAATCCTTGGGAGGACGAAAATGACCTAAATGTTCAACCAATGACACAAATGTACTTATTGGATGCACAAGATTGGTTAAAAACCCTAATTGGACGAGAATAAGACTTGGGACGACGAAAATGACCTAAATGTTCAACCAATGACACAAAATCACTTATTGGATGCACAAGATTGGTTAAAAACCCTAATTGGACGAGAATAAGCCTTGGGAGGACGAAAATGACCTAAATGTTCAACCAATGACACAAAATCACTTATTGGATGCACAAGTTTGGTTAAAAAACCCTAATTGGACGAGAATAAGCCTTGGGAGGACGAAAATGACCTAAATGTTCAACCAATGACACAAATGTACTTATTGGATGCACAAGATTGGTTAAAAACCCTAATTGGACGAGAATAAGTCTTGGGAGGACGAAAATGACCTAAATGTTAGACCAATGACACAAAATCACTTATTGGATGGACAAGATTGGTTAAAAACCCTAATTGGACGATAATAAGCCTAGGGAGGACGAAAATGACCTAAATGTTCAACCAATGACACAAAATCACTTATTGGATGCACAAGATTGGTTAAAAACCCTAATTGGACGAGAATAAGCCTTGGGAGGACGAAAATGACCTAAATGTTCAACCAATGACACAAAATCACTTATTGGATGCACAAGATTGGTTAAAAACCCTACTTGGACGAGAATAAGCCTAGGGAGGACGAAAATGACCTAAATGTTCAACCAATGCCACAAATGTACTTATTGGATGCACAAGATTGGTTAAAAACCCTAATTGGACGAGAATAAGCCTAGGGAGGACGAAAATGACCTAAATGTTCAACCAATGACACAAATGTACTTATTGGATGCACAAGATTGATTAAAAACCCTAATTGGACGAGAATAAGCCTTGGGAGGACGAAAATGACCTAAATGTTCAACCAACGACACAAAATCACTTATTGGATGCACAAGATTGGTTAAAAACCCTAATTGGACGAGAATAAGCCTTAGGAGGACGAAAATGACCTAAATGTTCAACCAATGACACAAAATCACTTATTGGATGCACAAGATTGGTTAAAAACTCTAATTGGACGAGAATAAGCCTAGGTAGGACGAAAATGACCTAAATGTTCAACCAATGACACAAAATCACTTATTGGATGCACAAGATTGGTTAAAAACCCTAATTGGACGAGAATAAGCCTAGGGAGGACGAAAATGACCTAAATGTTCAACCAATGACACAAAATCACTTATTGGATGTGCAAGATTGGATAAAAACCCTAATTGGACGAGAATAAGCCTAGCGAGGACGAAAATGACCTAAATGTTCAACCAGTGACACAAATGTACTTATTGGATGCACAAGATTGGTTAAAAACCCTAATTGGACGAGAATAAGTTTTGGGAGGACGAAAATGACCTAAATGTTCAAACAATAACACAAAATCACTTATTGGATGCACAAGATTGGTTAAAAACCCTAATTGGACGAGAATAAGCCTTGGGAGGAAGAAAATGACCTAAATGTTCAACCAATGACACAAAATCACTTATTGGATGCACAAGATTGGTTAAAAACCCTAATTGAACGAGAATAAGCCTTGGGAGGACGAAAATGACCTAAATGTTCAACCAATGACACAAATGTACTTATTGGATGCACAAGATTTGTTAAAAACCCTTATTGGACGAGAATAAGGCTTGGGAGGACGAAAATGACATAAATGTTCAAACAATGACACAAAATCACTTATTGGATGCACAAGATTGGTTAAAAACCCTAATTGGACGAGAATAAGCCTAGGGAGGACGACAATGACCTAAGTGTTCAACCAAGGACACAAAATCACTTATTGGATGCACAAGATTGGTTAAAAACCCTAATTGGACGAGAATAAGCCTTGGGAGGACGAAAATGACCTAAATGTTCAACCAATGACACAAAATCACTTATTGGATGCACAAGATTGGTTAAAAACCCTAATTGGACGAGAATAAGCATTGGGAGGATGAAAATGACCTAAATCTTCAACCAATGACACAAATGTACTTATTGGATGCACAAGATTGGTTTAAACCCTAATTGGACGAGAATAAGCATTGGGAGGACGAAAACGACCTAAATGTTCAACCAATGACACAAATGTACTTATTGGATGCACAAGATTGGTTAAAACCCCTAATTGGACGAGAATAAGCCTAGGGAGGACGAAAATGACCTAAATGTTCAACCAATGACACAAATGTACTTATTGGATGCACAAGATTGGTTAAAAACCCTAATTGGATGAGAATAAGCCTTAGGAGGACGAAAATGACCTAAATGTTCAACCAATGACACAAATGTACTAATTGGATGCACAAAATTGGTTAAAAACCCTATTTGGATGAGAATAAGCCTAGCGAGGACGAAAATGACCTAAATGTTCAACCAATGACACAAATGTACTTATTGGATGCACAAGATTGGTTAAAAACCCTAATTGGACGAGAATAAGCCTTAGGAGGACGAAAATGACCTAAATGTTCAACCAATGACACAAAATCACTTATTGGATGCACAAGATTGGTTAAAAACCCTAATTGGACGAGAACAAGCCTTGGGAGGATGAAAATGACCTAAATGTTCAACCAATTACACAAAATCACTTATTGGATGCACAAGATTGGTTAAAAACCCTAATTGGACGAGAATAAGCCTTGGGAGGACGAAAATGACCTAAATGTTCAACCAATGACACAAATGTACTTATTGGATGCACAAGATTGGTTAAAAACCCTAATTGGACGAGAATAAGCCTTGGAAGGACGAAAATGACATAAATGTTCAACCAATGACACAAAATCACTTATTGGATGCACAAGATTGGTTAAAAACCCTAATTGGACGAGAATAAGCCTTGGGAGGACGAAAATGACCTAAATGTTCAACCAATGACACAAAATCACTTATTGGATGCACAAGATTGGTTAAAAACCCTAATTAGATGAGAATAAGCCTAGGGAGGACAAAAATGACATAAATGTTCAACCAATGACACAAAATAACTTATTGGATGCACTAGATTGGTTAAAAGCCCTAATTGGACGAGAATAAGCCTTGGGATGACGAAAATGACCTAAATGTTCAACCAATGACACAAAATCACTTATTGGATGCACAAGATTGGTTAAAAACCCTAATTGGACGAGAATAAGCCTTAGGAGGACGAAAATGACCTAAATGTTCAACCAATGACACAAAATCACTTATTGGATGCACAAGATTGGTTAAAAACACTAATTGGAAGAGAATAAGCCTTGGGAGGACGTACATGACCTAAATGTTCAACCAATGATACAAAATCACTTATTGGATGCACAAGATTTGTTAAAAACCCTAATTAGATGAGAATAAGCCTTAGGAGGACGAAAATGACCTAAATGTTCAACCAATGACACAAAATCACTTATTGGATGCACAAGATTGGTTAAAAACACTAATTGGAAGAGAATAAGCCTTGGGAGGACGTAAATGACCTAAATGTTCAACCAATGACACAAAATCACTTATTGGATGCACAAGATTTGTTAAAAACCCTAATTAGATGAGAATAAGCCTAGGGAGGACAAAAATGACATAAATGTTCAACGAATGACACAAAATAACTTATTGGATGCACTAGATTGGTTAAAAGCCCTAATTGGACGAGAATAAGCCTTGGGATGACGAAAATGAACTAAATGTTCAACCAATGACACAAAATCACTTATTGGATGCAAAAGATTGGTTAAAAACCCTAATTTGGACGAAAATAAGCCTTGGGAGGACGAAAATGACCTAAATTTTCAACCAATGACACAAATGTACTTATTGGATGCACAAGATTGATTAAAAACCCTAATTGGACGAGAATAAGCCTTGGGAGGATGAAAATGACCTAAATGTTCAACCAATGACGCAAAATCACTTATTAGATGCACAAGATTGGTTAAAAACCTTAATTTGGACGAAAATAAGCCTTGGGATGACGAAAATGACCTAAATGTTCAACCAATGACACAAAATCACTTATTGGATGCACAAGATTGATTAAAAACCTTAATTGGACGAGAATAAGCCTTGGGAGGACGAAAATGACCTAAATGTTCAACCAAAGACACAAAATCACTTATTGGATGCACAAGATTGGTTAAAAACCCTAATTGGACGAGAATAAGCCTAGGAAGGACGAAAAAGACCTAAATGTTTAACCAAAGACACAAGCGTACTTATTGGATAAACAAGATTGGCTAAACACCCTAATTGGAGGAGAATAAGCCTAGGTAGGACGAACATGACCTAAATGTTCAACCAATGACACAAAATCACTTATTGGATGCACAAGATTGGTTAAAAACCCTAATTGGACGAGAATAAGCCTTAGGAGGACGAAAATGACCTAAATGTTCAACCAATGACACAAAATCACTTATTGGATGCACAAGATTGGTTAAAAACACTAATTGGAAGAGAATAAGCCTTGGGAGGACGTAAATGACCTAAATGTTCAACCAATGACACAAAATCACTTATTGGATGCACAAGATTTGTTAAAAACCCTAATTAGATGAGAATAAGCCTAGGGAGGACAAAAATGACATAAATGTTCAACCAATGACACAAAATAACTTATTGGATGCACTAGATTGGTTAAAAGCCCTAATTGGACGAGAATAAGCCTTGTGATGACGAAAATGACCTAAATGTTCAACCAATGACACAAAATCACCTATTGGATCCAAAAGATTGGTTAAAAACCCTAATTTGGACGAAAATAAGCCTTGGGAGGACGAAAATGACCTAAATGTTCAACCAATGACACAAATGTACTTATTGGATGCACAAGATTGATTAAAAACCCTAATTGGACGAGAATAAGCCTTGGGAGGACGAAAATGACCTAAATGTTCAACCAATGACACAAAATCACTTATTGGATGCACAAGATTGGTTTAAAACCCTAATTGGACGAAAATAAGCCTTGGGAGGACGAAAATGACCTGAATGTTCAACCAATGACACAAAATCACTTATTGGATGCACAAGATTGGTTAAAAACTCTAATTGGACGAGAATAAGCCTTGTGAGGACGAAGATGACCTAAATGTTCAACCAATGACACAAATGTACTTATTGGATGCACAAGATTGGTTAAAAATCCTAATTTGGACGAGAATAAGCCTTGGGAGGATGAAAAGGACCTAAATGTTCGACAAATGACGCAAAATAACTTATTGGATGCACTAGATTGGTTAAAAGCCCTAATTGGACGAGAATAAGCCTTGGGATTACGAAAATGACCTAAATGTTCAACCAATGACACAAAATCACTTATTGGATGCACAAGATTGGTTAAAAACCTTAATTTAGGCGAAAATAAGCCTTGGGAGGACGAAAATGACATAAATGTTCAACCAATGACACAAAATCACTTATTGGATGCACAAGATTGGTTAAAAACCTTAATTGGACGAGAATAAGCCTTGGGAGGACGAAAATGACCTAAATGTTCAACCAATGACACAAAATCACTTATTGGATGCACAAGATTGGTTAAAAACCCTAATTGGACGAGAATAAGCCTAGGAAGGACGAAAAAGACCTAAATGTTCAACCAAAGACACAAGCGTACTTATTGGATGCACAAGATTGGCTAAACACCGTAATTGGAGGAGAATAAGCCTAGGGAGGACGAACATGACCTAAATGTTCAACCAATGACACAAAATCACTTATTGGATGCACAAGATTGGTTAAAAACCCTAATTAGACGAGAATAAGCCTTAGGAGGACGAAAATGACCTAAATGTTCAACCAATGACACAAAATCACTTATTGGATGCACAAGATTGGTTAAAAACACTAATTGGAAGAGAATAAGCCTTGGGAGGACGTAAATGACCTAAATGTTCAACCAATGACACAAAATCACTTATTGGATGCACAAGATTTGTTAAAAACCCTAATTAGATGAGAATAAGCCTAGGGAGGACAAAAATGACATAAATGTTCAACCAATGACACAAAATAACTTATTGGATGCACTAGATTGGTTAAAAGCCCTAATTGGACGAGAATAAGCCTTGGGATGACGAAAATGACCTAAATGTTCAACCAATGACACAAAATCACTTATTGGATACAAAAGATTGGTTAAAAACCCTAATTTGGACGAAAATAAGCCTTGGGAGGACGAAAATGACCTAAATGTTCAACCAATGACACAAATGTACTTATTGGATGCACAAGATTGATTAAAAACCCTAATTGGACGAGAATAAGCCTTGGGAGGATGAAAAAGACCTAAATGTTCGACAAATGACGCAAAATAACTTATAGGATGCACTAGATTGGTTAAAAGCCCTAATTGGACTAGAATAAGCCTTGGGATGACGAAAATGACCTAAATGTTCAACCAATGACACAAAATCACTTATTGGATGCACAAGATTGGATAAAAACCTTAATTTAGACGAAAATAAGCCTTGGGAGGACGAAAATGACCTAAATTTTCAACCAATGACACAAATGTACTTATTGGATGCACAAAATTGATTAAAAACCCGAACTGGACGAGAATAAGCCTTGGGAGGATGAAAATGACCTAAATGTTCAACCAATGACGCAAGTTCACTTATTGGATGCACTAGATTGGTTAAAAGCCCTAATTGGACGAGAATAAGCCTTGGGAGGACGAAAATGACCTAAATATTCAACCAATGACACAAAATCACTTATTGGATGCACAAGATTGGTTAAAAACACTAATTGGAAGAGAATAAGCCTTGGGAGGACGTAAATGACCTAAATGTTCAACAAATGACACAAAATCACTTATTGGATGCACAAGATTTGTTAAAAACCCTAATTAGATGAGAATAAGCCTAGGAGGGACAAAAATGACATAAATGTTCAACCAATGACACAAAATAACTTATTGGATGCACTAGATTGGTTAAAAGCCCTAATTGGACGAGAATAAGCCTTGGGATGACGAAAATGACCTAAATGTTCAACCAATGACACAAAATCACTTATTGGATGCAAAAGATTGGTTAAAAACCCTAATTTGGACGAAAATAAGCCTTGGGAGGACGAAAATGACCTAAATTTTCAACCAATGACACAAATGTACTTATTGGATGCACAAGATTGATTAAAAACCCTAATTGGACGAGAATAAGCCTTGGGAGGATGAAAATGACCTAAATGTTCAACCAATGATGCAAAATCACTTATTGGATGCACAAGATTGGTTAAAAACCTTAATTTGGACGAAAATAAGCCTTGGGAGGACGAAGATGACCTAAATGTTCAACCACTGACACAAAATCATTTATTGGATGCACAAGATTGATTAAAAACCTTAATTGGACGAGAATAAGCCTTGGGAGGACGAAAATGACCTAAATGTTCAACCAAAGACACAAAATCACTTATTGGATGCACAAGATTGGTTAAAAACCCTAATTGGACGAGAATAAGCCTAGGAAGGACGAAAAAGACCTAAATGTTCAACCAAAGACACAAGCGTACTTATTGGATAAACAAGATTGGCTAAACACCCTAATTGGAGGAGAATAAGCCTAGGGAGGACGAACATGACCTAAATGTTCAACCAATGAAACAAAATCACTTATTGGATGCACAAGATTGGTTAAAAACCCTAATTGGACGAGAATAAGCCTTAGGAGGACGAAAATGACCTAAATGTTCAACCAATGACACAAAATCACTTATTGGATGCACAAGATTGGTTAAAAACACTAATTGGAAGAGAATAAGCCTTGGGAGGACGAAAATGACCTAAATGTTCAACCAATGACACAAAATCACTTATTGGATGCACAAGATTTGTTAAAAACCCTAATTAGATGAGAATAAGCCTAGGGAGGACAAAAATGACATAAATGTTCAACCAATGACACAAAATAACTTATTGGATGCACTAGATTGGTTAAAAGCCCTAATTGGACGAGAATAAGCCTTGTGATGACGAAAATGACCTAAATGTTCAACCAATGACACAAAATCACCTATTGGATCCAAAAGATTGGTTAAAAACCCTAATTTGGACGAAAATAAGCCTTGGGAGGACGAAAATGACCTAAATGTTCAACCAATGACACAAATGTACTTATTGGATGCACAAGATTGATTAAAAACCCTAATTGGACGAGAATAAGCCTTGGGAGGACGAAAATGACCTAAATGTTCAACCAATGACACAAAATCACTTATTGGATGCACAAGATTGGTTTAAAACCCTAATTGGACGAAAATAAGCCTTGGGAGGACGAAAATGACCTGAATGTTCAACCAATGACACAAAATCACTTATTGGATGCACAAGATTGGTTAAAAACTCTAATTGGACGAGAATAAGCCTTGTGAGGACGAAGATGACCTAAATGTTCAACCAATGACACAAATGTACTTATTGGATGCACAAGATTGGTTAAAAATCCTAATTTGGACGAGAATAAGCCTTGGGAGGATGAAAAGGACCTAAATGTTCGACAAATGACGCAAAATAACTTATTGGATGCACTAGATTGGTTAAAAGCCCTAATTGGACGAGAATAAGCCTTGGGATGACGAAAATGACCTAAATGTTCAACCAATGACACAAAATCACTTATTGGATGCACAAGATTGGTTAAAAACCTTAATTTAGACGAAAATAAGCCTTGGGAGGACGAAAATGACCTAAATGTTCAACCAATGACACAAAATCACTTATTGGATGCACAAGATTTGTTAAAAACCCTAATTAGATGAGAATAAGCCTAGGGAGGACAAAAATGACATAAATGTTCAACCAATGACACAAAATAACTTATTGGATGCACTAGATTGGTTAAAAGCCCTAATTAGACGAGATTAAGCCTTGGGATGACGAAAATGACCTAAATGTTCAACCAATGACACAAAATCACTTATTGGATCCAAAAGATTGGTTAAAAACCCTAATTTGGACGAAAATAAGCCTTGGGAGGACGAAAATGACCTAAATGTTCAACCAATGACACAAATGTACTTATTGGATGCACAAGATTGATTAAAAACCCTAATTGGACGAGAATAAGCCTTGGGAGGACGAAAATGACCTAAATGTTCAACCAATGACACAAAATCACTTATTGGATGCACAAGATTGGTTAAA
Organism: Cicer chorassanicum; assembly: GCA_037974735.1. Taxonomy (NCBI): domain Eukaryota; kingdom Viridiplantae; phylum Streptophyta; class Magnoliopsida; order Fabales; family Fabaceae; genus Cicer; species Cicer chorassanicum. Next base: position 20,275 of record JBBPBP010000748.1, read on the forward strand.
AACCCTAATTGGACGAGAATAAGCCTTGCGAGGACGAAAATGACCTGAATGTTCAACCAATGACACAAAATCACTTATTGGATGCACAAGATTGGTTAAAAACTCTAATTGGACGAGAATAAGCCTTGGGAGGACGAAGATGACCTAAATGTTCAACCAATGACACAAATGTACTTATTGGATGCACAAGATTGGTTAAAAATCCTAATTTGGACGAGAATAAGCCTTGGGAGGATGAAAAGGACCTAAATGTTCGACAAATGACGCAAAATAACTTATTGGATGCACTAGATTGGTTAAAAGCCCTAATTGGACGAGAATAAGCCTTGGGAGGATGAAAATGACCTGAATGTTCAACCAATGACACAAAATCACTTATTGGATGCAAAAGATTGGTTAAAAACCCTAATTTGGACGAAAATAAGCCTTGGGAGAACGAAAATGACCTAAATTTTCAACCAATGACACAAATGTACTTATTGGATGCACAAGATTGATTAAAAATCCTAATTGGACGAGAATAAGCCTTGGGAGGATGAAAATGACCTAAATGTTCAACCAATGACGCAAAATCACTTATTGGATGCACTAGATTGGTTAAAAGCCCTAATTGGACGAGAATAAGCCTTGGGATGACGAAAATGACCTAAATGTTCAACCAATGACACAAAATCACTTATTGGATGCACAAGATTGGTTAAAAACCTTAATTTGGACGAAAATAAGCCTTGGGAGGACGAAAATGACCTAAATGTTCAACCAATGACACAAAATCACTTATTTGATGCACAAGATTGATTAAAAACCCTAATTGGACGAGAATAAGCCTTGGGAGGACGAAAATGACCTAAATGTTCAACCAATGACACAAAATCACTTATTGGATGCACAAGATTGGTTAAAAACCCTAATTGGACGAGAATAAGCCAAGGGAGGACGAATATGACCTAAATGTTCAACCAATGACACAAAATCACTTATTGGATGCACAAGATTGGTTAAAAACCCTAATTGGACGAGAATAAGCCTTGGGAGGACGAAAATGACCTAAATGTTCAACCAATGACACAAAATACCTTATTGGATGCACAAGATTGATTAAAAACCCTAATTGGACGAGAATAAGCCTTGGGAGGACGAAAATGACCTAAATGTTCAACCAATGACACAAAATCACTTATTGGATGCACAAGATTGGTTAAAAACCCTAATTGTACGAGAATAAGCCTTGGGAGGACGAAAATGACCTAAATGTTCAACCAATGACACAAATGTACTTATTGGATGCACAAGATTGATTAAAAACCCTAATTGGACGAGAATAAGCCTTGGGAGGACGAAAATGACCTAAATGTTCAACCAATGACACAAAATCACTTATTGGATGCACAAGATTGGTTAAAAACCCTAATTGGATGAGAATAAGCCTTGGGAGGACAAAAATGACCTAAATGTTCAACCAATGACACAAAATCACTTTTGGATGCACAAGATTGGTTAAAAACCCTAATTGGATGAGAATAAGCCCTAGGAGGATGAAAATGACCTAAAAGGTTAACCAATGACGCAAAATCACTTATTTGATGCCCTAGATTGGTTAGAAGCCCTAATTGGACGAGAATAAGCCTTGGGATGACGAAAATGACCTAAATGTTCAACCAATGACACAAAATCACTTATTGGATGCACAAGATTGGTTAAAAACCTTAATTTGAACGAAAATAAGCCTTGGGAGGACGAAAAAGACCTAAATGTTCAACCAAAGACACAAGCGTACTTATTGGATAAACAAGATTGGCTAAACACCCTAATTGGACGAGAATAAACCTAGGGAGGACTCACATGACCTAAATGTTCAACCAATGACACAAAATCACTTATTGGATGCACAAGATTGGTTAAAAACCCTAATTGGACGAGAATAAGCCTAGAAAGGACGAAAAAGACCTAAATGTTCAACCAAAGACACAAGCGTACTTATTGGATAAACAAGATTGGCTAAACACCCTAATTGGATGAGAATAAGCCTAGGGTGGACGAACATGACCTAAATATTCAACCAATGACACAAAATCACTTATTGGATGCACAAGATTGGTTAAAAACCCTAATTGGACGAGAATAAGCCTTAGGAGGACGAAAATGACCTAAATGTTCAACCAATGACACAAAATCACTTATTGGATGCACAAGATTGGTTAAAAACACTAATTGGAAGAGAATAAGCCTTGGGAGGACGTAAATGACCTAAATGTTCAACCAATGACACAAAATCACTTATTGGATGCACAAGATTGGTTAAAAACCCTAATTGGACGAGAATAAGCCTAGGAAGGACGAAAAAGACCTAAATGTTCAACCAAAGACACAAGCGTACTTATTGGATGCACAAGATTGGCTAAACACCGTAATTGGAGGAGAATAAGCCTAGGGAGGACGAACATGACCTAAATGTTCAACCAATGACACAAAATCACTTATTGGATGCACAAGATTGGTTAAAAACCCTAATTAGACGAGAATAAGCCTTAGGAGGACGAAAATGACCTAAATGTTCAACCAATGACACAAAATCACTTATTGGATGCACAAGATTGGTTAAAAACACTAATTGGAAGAGAATAAGCCTTGGGAGGACGTAAATGACCTAAATGTTCAACCAATGACACAAAATCACTTATTGGATGCACAAGATTTGTTAAAAACCCTAATTAGATGAGAATAAGCCTAGGGAGGACAAAAATGACATAAATGTTCAACCAATGACACAAAATAACTTATTGGATGCACTAGATTGGTTAAAAGCCCTAATTGGACGAGAATAAGCCTTGGGATGACGAAAATGACCTAAATGTTCAACCAATGACACAAAATCACTTATTGGATGCACAAGATTGGTTAAAAACCCTAATTGGACGAGAATAAGCCTTAGGAGGACGAAAATGACCTAAATGTTCAACCAATGACACAAAATCACTTATTGGATGCACAAGATTGGTTAAAAACACTAATTGGAAGAGAATAAGCCTTGGGAGGACGTACATGACCTAAATGTTCAACCAATGATACAAAATCACTTATTGGATGCACAAGATTTGTTAAAAACCCTAATTAGATGAGAATAAGCCTTAGGAGGACGAAAATGACCTAAATGTTCAACCAATGACACAAAATCACTTATTGGATGCACAAGATTGGTTAAAAACACTAATTGGAAGAGAATAAGCCTTGGGAGGACGTAAATGACCTAAATGTTCAACCAATGACACAAAATCACTTATTGGATGCACAAGATTTGTTAAAAACCCTAATTAGATGAGAATAAGCCTAGGGAGGACAAAAATGACATAAATGTTCAACGAATGACACAAAATAACTTATTGGATGCACTAGATTGGTTAAAAGCCCTAATTGGACGAGAATAAGCCTTGGGATGACGAAAATGAACTAAATGTTCAACCAATGACACAAAATCACTTATTGGATGCAAAAGATTGGTTAAAAACCCTAATTTGGACGAAAATAAGCCTTGGGAGGACGAAAATGACCTAAATTTTCAACCAATGACACAAATGTACTTATTGGATGCACAAGATTGATTAAAAACCCTAATTGGACGAGAATAAGCCTTGGGAGGATGAAAATGACCTAAATGTTCAACCAATGACGCAAAATCACTTATTAGATGCACAAGATTGGTTAAAAACCTTAATTTGGACGAAAATAAGCTTTGGGAGGACGAAAATGACCTAAATGTTCAACCAATGACACAAAATCACTTATTGGATGCACAAGATTGATTAAAAACCTTAATTGGACGAGAATAAGCCTTGGGAGGACGAAAATGACCTAAATGTTCAACCAAAGACACAAAATCACTTATTGGATGCACAAGATTGGTTAAAAACCCTAATTGGACGAGAATAAGCCTAGGAAGGACGAAAAAGACCTAAATGTTTAACCAAAGACACAAGCGTACTTATTGGATAAACAAGATTGGCTAAACACCCTAATTGGAGGAGAATAAGCCTAGGGAGGACGAACATGACCTAAATGTTCAACCAATGACACAAAATCACTTATTGGATGCACAAGATTGGTTAAAAACCCTAATTGGACGAGAATAAGCCTTAGGAGGACGAAAATGACCTAAATGTTCAACCAATGACACAAAATCACTTATTGGATGCACAAGATTGGTTAAAAACACTAATTGGAAGAGAATAAGCCTTGGGAGGACGTAAACAACCTAAATGTTCAACCAATGACACAAAATCACTTATTGGATGCACAAGATTTGTTAAAAACCCTAATTAGATGAGACTAAGCCTAGGGAGTACAAAAATGACATAAATGTTCAACCAATGACACAAAATAACTTATTGGATGCACTAGATTGGTTAAAAGCCCTAATTGGACGAGAATAAGCCTTGGGATGACGAAAATGACCTAAATGTTCAACCAATGACACAAAATCACTTATTGGATCCAAAAGATTGGTTAAAAACCCTAATTTGGACGAAAATAGGCCTTGGGAGGACGAAAATGACCTAAATGTTCAACCAATGACACAAATGTACTTATTGGATGCACAAGATTGATTAAAAACCCTAATTGGACGAGAATAAGCCTTGGGAGGACGAAAATGACCTAAATGTTCAACCAATGACACAAAATCACTTATTGGATGCACAAGATTGGTTAAAAACGCTAATTGGACGAGAATAAGGCTTGGGAGGACGAAAATGACCTGAATGTTTAACCAATGACACAAAATCACTTATTGGATGCAAAAGATTGGTTAAAAACCCTAATTTGGACGAAAATAAGCCTTGGGAGAACGAAAATGACCTAAATTTTCAACCAATGACACAAATGTACTTATTGGATGCACAAGATTATTTAAAAACCCTAATTGAACGAGAATAAGCCTTGGGAGGATGAAAATGACCTAAATGTTCAACCAATGACGCAAAATCACTTATTGGATGCACTAGATTGGTTAAAAGCCCTAATTGGACGAGAATAAGCCTTGGGATGACGAAAATGACCTAAATGTTCAACCAATGACACAAAATCACTTATTGGATGCACAAGATTGGTTAAAAACACTAATTGGAAGACAATAAGCCTTGGGAGGACGTAAATGACCTAAATGTTCAACTAATGACATAAAATCACTTATTGGATGCACAAGATTTGTTAAAAACCCTAATTAGATGAGAATAAGCCTAGGGAGGACAAAAATGACATAAATGTTCAACCAATGACACAAAATAACTTATTGGATGCACTAGATTGGTTAAAAGCCCTAATTAGACGAGAATAAGCCTTGGGATGACGAAAATGACCTAAATGTTCAACCAATGACACAAAATCACTTATTGGATCCAAAAGATTGGTTAAAAACCCTAATTTGGACGAAAATAAGCCTTGGGAGGACGAAAATGACCTAAATGTTCAACCAATGACACAAATGTACTTATTGGATGCACAAGATTGATTAAAAACCCTAATTGGACGAGAATAAGCCTTGGGAGGACGAAAATGACCTAAATGTTCAACCAATGACACAAAATCACTTATTGGATGCACAAGATTGGTTAAAAACCCTAATTGGACGAGAATAAGCCTTGCGAGGACGAAAATGACCTGAATGTTCAACCAATGACACAAAATCACTTATTGGATGCACAAGATTGGTTAAAAACTCTAATTGGACGAGAATAAGCCTTGGGAGGACGAAGATGACCTAAATGTTCAACCAATGACACAAATGTACTTATTGGATGCACAAGATTGGTTAAAAATCCTAATTTGGACGAGAATAAGCCTTGGGAGGATGAAAAGGACCTAAATGTTCGACAAATGACGCAAAATAACTTATTGGATGCACTAGATTGGTTAAAAGCCCTAATTGGACGAGAATAAGCCTTGGGAGGATGAAAATGACCTGAATGTTCAACCAATGACACAAAATCACTTATTGGATGCAAAAGATTGGTTAAAAACCCTAATTTGGACGAAAATAAGCCTTGGGAGAACGAAAATGACCTAAATTTTCAACCAATGACACAAATGTACTTATTGGATGCACAAGATTGATTAAAAATCCTAATTGGACGAGAATAAGCCTTGGGAGGATGAAAATGACCTAAATGTTCAACCAATGACGCAAAATCACTTATTGGATGCACTAGATTGGTTAAAAGCCCTAATTGGACGAGAATAAGCCTTGGGATGACGAAAATGACCTAAATGTTCAACCAATGACACAAAATCACTTATTGGATGCACAAGATTGGTTAAAAACCTTAATTTAGACGAAAATAAGCCTTGGGAGGACGAAAATGACATAAATGTTCAACCAATGACACAAAATCACTTATTGGATGCACAAGATTGGTTAAAAACCTTAATTGGACGAGAATAAGCCTTGGGAGGACGAAAATGACCTAAATGTTCAACCAATGACACAAAATCACTTATTGGATGCACAAGATTGGTTAAAAACCCTAATTGGACGAGAATAAGCCTAGGAAGGACGAAAAAGACCTAAATGTTCAACCAAAGACACAAGCGTACTTATTGGATGCACAAGATTGGCTAAACACCGTAATTGGAGGAGAATAAGCCTAGGGAGGACGAACATGACCTAAATGTTCAACCAATGACACAAAATCACTTATTGGATGCACAAGATTGGTTAAAAACCCTAATTAGACGAGAATAAGCCTTAGGAGGACGAAAATGACCTAAATGTTCAACCAATGACACAAAATCACTTATTGGATGCACAAGATTGGTTAAAAACACTAATTGGAAGAGAATAAGCCTTGGGAGGACGTAAATGACCTAAATGTTCAACCAATGACACAAAATCACTTATTGGATGCACAAGATTTGTTAAAAACCCTAATTAGATGAGAATAAGCCTAGGGAGGACAAAAATGACATAAATGTTCAACCAATGACACAAAATAACTTATTGGATGCACTAGATTGGTTAAAAGCCCTAATTGGACGAGAATAAGCCTTGGGATGACGAAAATGACCTAAATGTTCAACCAATGACACAAAATCACTTATTGGATGCACAAGATTGGTTAAAAACCCTAATTGGACGAGAATAAGCCTTAGGAGGACGAAAATGACCTAAATGTTCAACCAATGACACAAAATCACTTATTGGATGCACAAGATTGGTTAAAAACACTAATTGGAAGAGAATAAGCCTTGGGAGGACGTAAATGACCTAAATGTTCAACCAATGACACAAAATCACTTATTGGATGCACAAGATTGGTTAAAAACCCTAATTGGACGAGAATAAGCCTAGGAAGGACGAAAAAGACCTAAATGTTCAACCAAAGACACAAGCGTACTTATTGGATGCACAAGATTGGCTAAACACCGTAATTGGAAGAGAATAAGCCTAGGGAGGACGAACATGACCTAAATGTTCAACCAATGACACAAAATCACTTATTGGATGCACAAGATTGGTTAAAAACCCTAATTGGACGAGAATAAGCCTTAGGAGGACGAAAATGACCTAAATGTTCAACCAATGACACAAAATCACTTATTGGATGCACAAGATTGGTTAAAAACTCTAATTGGACGAGAATAAGCCTAGGTAGGACGAAAATGACCTAAATGTTCAACCAATGACACAAAATCACTTATTGGATGCACAAGATTGGTTAAAAACCCTAATTGGACGAGAATAAGCCTAGGGAGGACGAAAATGACCTAAATGTTCAACCAATGACACAAAAGCACTTATTGGATGCACAAGATTGATTAAAAACCCTAATTGGACGAGAATAAGCCTTGGGAGGACGAAAATGACCTAAATGTTCAACCAATGACACAAAATCACTTATTGGATGCACAAGATTGGTTAAAAACCCTAATTGGACGAGAATAAGCCTTGGGAGGACGAAAATGACCTAAATGTTCAACCAATAACGCAAAATCACTTATTGGATGCACAAGATTGGTTAAAAACCCTAATTGGACGAGAATAAGCCTTGGGAGGACGAAAATGACCTAAATGTTCAACCAATGACGCAAAATCACTTATTGGATGCACAAGATTGGTTAAAAACCCTAATTGGACGAGAATAAGCCTTGTGAGGACGAAAATGACCTAAATGTTCAACCAATGACACAAAATCACTTATTGGATGCACAAGAATGGTTAAAAACCCTAATTGGACGAGAATAAGCCTAGGAAAAACGAAAATGACCTAAATATTCAACCAATGACACAAAACCACTTATTGGATGCACAAGATTGGTTAAAAACCCTAATTGGACGAGAATAAGCCTTAGGAGGATGAAAATGACCTAAATGTTCAACCAATGACACAAAATAACTTATTGGATGCACTAGATTGGTTAAAAGCCCTAATTGGACGAGAATAAGCCTTGGGATGACGAAAATGACCTAAATGTTCAACCAATGACACAAAATCACTTATTGGATGCAAAAGATTGGTTAAAAACCCTAATTTGGACGAAAATAAGCCTTGGGAGGACGAAAATGACCTAAATTTTCAACCAATGACACAAATGTACTTATTGGATGCACAAGATTGATTAAAAACCCTAATTGGACGAGAATAAGCCTTGGGAGGATGAAAATGACCTAAATGTTCAACCAATGATGCAAAATCACTTATTGGATGCACAAGATTGGTTAAAAACCTTAATTTGGACGAAAATAAGCCTTGGGAGGACGAAGATGACCTAAATGTTCAACCACTGACACAAAATCATTTATTGGATGCACAAGATTGATTAAAAACCTTAATTGGACGAGAATAAGCCTTGGGAGGACGAAAATGACCTAAATGTTCAACCAAAGACACAAAATCACTTATTGGATGCACAAGATTGGTTAAAAACCCTAATTGGACGAGAATAAGCCTAGGAAGGACGAAAAAGACCTAAATGTTCAACCAAAGACACAAGCGTACTTATTGGATAAACAAGATTGGCTAAACACCCTAATTGGAGGAGAATAAGCCTAGGGAGGACGAACATGACCTAAATGTTCAACCAATGAAACAAAATCACTTATTGGATGCACAAGATTGGTTAAAAACCCTAATTGGACGAGAATAAGCCTTAGGAGGACGAAAATGACCTAAATGTTCAACCAATGACACAAAATCACTTATTGGATGCACAAGATTGGTTAAAAACACTAATTGGAAGAGAATAAGCCTTGGGAGGACGAAAATGACCTAAATGTTCAACCAATGACACAAAATCACTTATTGGATGCACAAGATTTGTTAAAAACCCTAATTAGATGAGAATAAGCCTAGGGAGGACAAAAATGACATAAATGTTCAACCAATGACACAAAATAACTTATTGGATGCACTAGATTGGTTAAAAGCCCTAATTGGACGAGAATAATCCTTGGGATGACGAAAATGACCTAAATGTTCAACCAATGACACAAAATCACTTATTGGATCCAAAAGATTGGTTAAAAACCCTAATTTGGACGAAAATAAGCCTTGGGAGGACGAAAATGACCTAAATGTTCAACCAATGACACAAATGTACTTATTGGATGCACAAGATTGATTAAAAACCCTAATTGGACGAGAATAAGCCTTGGGAGGACGAAAATGACCTAAATGTTCAACCAATGACACAAAATCACTTATTGGATGCACAAGATTGGTTAAAAACCCTAATTGGACGAGAATAAGCCTTGCGAGGACGAAAATGACCTGAATGTTCAACCAATGACACAAAATCACTTATTGGATGCACAAGATTGGTTAAAAACTCTAATTGGACGAGAATAAGCCTTGGGAGGACGAAGATGACCTAAATGTTCAACCAATGACACAAATGTACTTATTGGATGCACAAGATTGGTTAAAAATCCTAATTTGGACGAGAATAAGCCTTGGGAGGATGAAAAGGACCTAAATGTTCGACAAATGACGCAAAATAACTTATTGGATGCACTAGATTGGTTAAAAGCCCTAATTGGACGAGAATAAGCCTTGGGATGACGAAAATGACCTAAATGTTCAACCAATGACACAAAATCACTTATTGGATGCACAAGATTGGTTAAAAACCTTAATTTAGACGAAAATAAGCCTTGGGAGGACGAAAATGACCTAAATGTTCAACCAATGACACAAAATCACTTATTGGATGCACAAGATTTGTTAAAAACCCTAATTAGATGAGAATAAGCCTAGGGAGGACAAAAATGACATAAATGTTCAACCAATGACACAAAATAACTTATTGGATGCACTAGATTGGTTAAAAGCCCTAATTAGACGAGATTAAGCCTTGGGATGACGAAAATGACCTAAATGTTCAACCAATGACACAAAATCACTTATTGGATCCAAAAGATTGGTTAAAAACCCTAATTTGGACGAAAATAAGCCTTGGGAGGACGAAAATGACCTAAATGTTCAACCAATGACACAAATGTACTTATTGGATGCACAAGATTGATTAAAAACCCTTATTGGACGAGAATAAGCCTTGGGAGGACGAAAATGACCTAAATGTTCAACCAATGACACAAAATCACTTATTGGATGCACAAGATTGGTTAAAAACCCTAATTGGATGAGAATAAGCCTTGCGAGGACGAAAATGACCTGAATGTTCAACCAATGACACAAAATCACTTATTGGATGCACAAGATTGGTTAAAAACTCTAATTGGACGAGAATAAGCCTTGGGAGGACGAAGATGACCTAAATGTTCAACCAATGACACAAATGTACTTATTGGATGCACAAGATTGGTTAAAAATCCTAATTTGGACGAGAATAAGCCTTGGGAGGATGAAAAGGACCTAAATGTTCGACAAATGACGCAAAATAACTTATTGGATGCACTAGATTGGTTAAAAGCCCTAATTGGACGAGAATAAGCCTTGGGAGGATGAAAATGACCTGAATGTTCAACCAATGACACAAAATCACTTATTGGATGCAAAAGATTGGTTAAAAACCCTAATTTGGACGAAAATAAGCCTTGGGAGAACGAAAATGACCTAAATTTTCAACCAATGACACAAATGTACTTATTGGATGCACAAGATTGATTAAAAATCCTAATTGGACGAGAATAAGCCTTGAGAGGATGAAAATGACCTAAATGTTCAACCAATGACGCAAAATCACTTATTGGATGCACTAGATTGGTTAAAAGCCCTAATTGGACGAGAATAAGCCTTGGGATGACGAAAATGACCTAAATGTTCAACCAATGACACAAAATCACTTATTGGATGCACAAGATTGGTTAAAAACCTTAATTTGGACGAAAATAAGCCTTGGGAGGACGAAAATGACCTAAATGTTCAACCAATGACACAAAATCACTTATTTGATGCACAAGATTGATTAAAAACCCTAATTGGACGAGAATAAGCCTTGGGAGGACGAAAATGACCTAAATGTTCAACCAATGACACAAAATCACTTATTGGATGCACAAGATTGGTTAAAAACCCTAATTGGAAGAGAATAAGCCTAGGAAGGACGAAAAAGACCTAAATGTTCAACCAAAGACACAAGCGTACTTATTGGATAAACAAGATTGGCTAAACACCCTAATTGGATGAGAATAAGCCTAGGGAGGACGAACATGACCTAAATGTTCAACCAATGACACAAAATCACTTATTGGATGCATAAGATTGGTCAAAAACCCTAATTGGACGAGAATAAGCCTTATGAGGACGAAAATGACCTAAATGTTCAACCAATGACACAAAATCGCTTATTGGATGCACAAGATTGATTAAAAACACTAATTGGAAGAGAATAAGCCTTGGGAGGACGTAAATGACCTAAATGTTCAACCAATGACACAAAATCACTTATTGGATGCACAAGATTTGTTAAAAACCCTAATTAGATGAGAATAAGCCTTATGAGGACGAAAATGACCTAAATGTTCAACCAATGACACAAAATCGCTTATTGGATGCACAAGATTGATTAAAAACCCTAATTGGACGAGAATAAGCCTTGGGAGGACGAAAATGACCTAAATGTTCAACCAATGACACAAAATCACTTATTGGATGCACAAGATTGGTTAAAAACCCTAATTGGACGAGAATAAGCCTTGGGAGGACGAAAATGACCTAAATGTTCAACCAATGACACAAATGTACTTATTGGATGCAAAAGATTGGTTAAAAACCCTAATTGGACGAGAATAAGCCTTGGGAGGACGAAAATGACTTAAATGATTAACCCATGACACAAATGTACTTATTGGATGCACAAGATTGGTTCAAAACCCTAATTGGACGAGAATAAGCCTTGGGAGGACAAAAATGACATAAATGTTCAACCAATGACACAAAATCATTTATTGGATGCACAAGATTGGTTAAAAACCCTAATTGGACGAGAATAAGCCTTGGGAGGACGAAAATGACCTAAATGTTCAACCAATGACACAAAATCACTTATTGGATGCACAAGATTGGTTAAAAACCCTAATTGGACGAGAATAAGCCTTGGGAGGACGAAAAATGACCTAAATGTTCAACAAATGACACAAATGTACTTATTGGATACACAAGATTGGTTAAAAACCCTAATTGGACAAGAATAAGTCTTGGGAGGACGAAAAAGACCTAAATGTTCAACCAATGACACAAAATCACTTATTTGATGCACAAGATTGGTTAAAAACCCTAATTGGACAAGAATAAGCCTTGGGAGGACAAAAATGACATAAATGTTCAACCAATGACACAAATGTACTTATTGGATGCACAAGATTGGTTAAAAACCTAATTTGACGAGAATAAGCCATGGGAGGACGAAAATGACCTAAATGTTCAACCAATGACACAAAATCACTTATTGGATGCAAAAGATTGGTTAAAAACCCTAATTGAATGAGAATAAGCCTAGGGAAAATGAAAATGACCTAAATATTCAACCAATGACACAAAACCACTTATTGGATGCACAAGATTGGTTAAAAACCCTAATTGGACGAGTATAAGCCTTAGGAGGATGAAAATGACCGAAATGGTCAACCAATGACACAAAATCACTTATTGGATGCAAAAGATTTGTTAAAAACCCTAATTTGGACGAAAATAAGCCTTGGCAGGACGAAAATGACCTAAATTTTCAACCAATGACACAAATGTACTTATTGGATGCACAAGATTGATTAAAAGCCCTAATTTGACGAGAATAAGCCTTGGGAGGACGAAAATGACCTAAATGTTCAACCAATGACGCAAAATCACTTATTGGATGCACTAGATTGGTTAAAAGCCCTAATTGGACGAGAATAAGCCTTGGGATGACGAAAATGACCTAAATGTTCAACCAATGACACAAAATCACTTATTGGATGCACAAGATTCGTTAAAAACTCTAATTGGACGAGATTAAGCCTTTGGAGGACGAAAATGACCTAAATGTTCAACCAATGACACAAAATCAGTTTATTGGATGCACAAGATTGGTTAAAAACCCTAATCCGATTAGAATAAACCTAGGGAAAACGAAAATGACCTAAATATTCAACCAATGACACAAAATCACTTATTATATGCACAAGATGGGTTAAAAACCCTAATTTGGACGAAAATAAGCCTTGGGAGGACGAAAATGACCTAAATGCTCAACCAATGACACAAATGTACTTATTGGATGCACAAGATTGATTAAAAACCCTAATTGGACGAGAATAAGCCTACGGAGGACGAAAATGACCTAAATGTTCAACCAATGACAAAAAATCACTTATTGGATGCACAAGATTGGTTAAAAACCCTGATTGGATGAGAATAAGCCTTGGGAGGACGAAAATGACCTAAATGTTCAACCAATGACACAAATGTACTTATTGGATGCACAAGATTGGTTAAAAACCCTAATTGGATGAGAATAAGGCTTGGGAGGACGAAAATGACCTAAATGTTCAACCAATGACACAAAATCACTTATTGGATGCACAAGATTGGTTAAAAACTATAATTGGACGAGAATAAGCCTAGGAAGGACGAAAAAGACCTAAATGTTAAACCAAAGACACAAGCGTACTTATTGGATAAACAAGATTGGCTAAACACCCTAATTGGATGAGAATAAGCCTAGGGAGGACGAACATGACCTAAATGTTCAACCAATGAAACAAAATCACTTATTGGATGCACAAGATTTGTTAAAAACACTAATTGGATGAGAATAAGCCGTGGGAGGACGAAAATGACCTAAATGTTCAACCAATGACACAAAATCACTTTATTGGATGTACAAGATTGGTTAAAAACCCTAATTGGACGAGAATAAGCCTTGGGAGGATGAAAAGGACCTAAATGTTCGACAAATGACGCAAAATAACTTATTGGATGCACTAGATTGGTTAAAAGCCCTAATTGGACGAGAATAAGCCTTGGGATGACGAAAATGACCTAAATGTTCAACCAATGACACAAAATCACTTATTGGATGCACAAGATTGGTTAAAAACCTTAATTTAGACGAAAATAAGCCTTGGGAGGACGAAAATGACATAAATGTTCAACCAATGACACAAAATCACTTATTGGATGCACAAGATTGGTTAAAAAACCCTAATTGGACGAGAATAAGCCTTGGGAGGACGAAAATGACCTAATGTTCAACCAATGACACAAAATAACTTATTGGATGCACAAGATTGGTTACAAACCCTAATTGGACGAGAATAAGCCTAGGAAGGACGAAAAAGACCTAAATGTTCAACCAAAGACACAAGCGTACTTATTGGATGCACAAGATTGGCTAAACACCCTAATTGGATGAGAATAAGCCTAGGGAGAAAGAACATGACCTAAATGTTCAACCAATGAAATAAAATCACTTATTGGATGCACAAGATTGGTTACAAACCCTAATTGATGAGAATAAGCATAGGGTGGACGAAAATGACCTAAATGTTCAACCAATGACACAAAATCACTTATTGGATGCACAAGATTGGTTAAAAACCCTAATAGGACGAGAATAAGCCTTGGGAGGACGAAAATGACCTAAATATTCCACCAATGACACAAAGTCACTTATTGGATGCACAAGATTGGTTAAAAATAGTAATTGGAAGAGAATAAGCCTTGGGAGGACGTAAATGACCTAAATGTTCAACCAATGACACAAAATCACTTATTGGATGCACAAGATTTGTTAAAAACCCTAATTAGATGAGAATAAGCCTAGGGAGGACAAAAATGACATAAATGTTCATCCAATGACACAAAATAACTTATTGGATGCACTAGATTGGTTAAAAGCCCTAATTGGACGAGAATAAGCCTTGGGATGACGAAAATGACCTAAATGTTCAACCAATGACACAAAATCACTTATTGGATGCAAAAGATTTGTTAAAAACCCTAATTTGGACGAAAATAAGCCTTGGCAGGACGAAAATGACCTAAATTTTCAACCAATGACACAAATGTACTTATTGGATGCACAAGATTGATTAAAAGCCCTAATTTGACGAGAATAAGCCTTGGGAGGACGAAAATGACCTAAATGTTCAACCAATGACGCAAAATCACTTATTGGATGCACTAGATTGGTTAAAAGCCCTAATTGGACGAGAATAAGCCTTGGGATGACGAAAATGACCTAAATGTTCAACCAATGACACAAAATCACTTATTGGATGCACAAGATTGGTTAAAAACCTTAATTTGGACGAAAATAAGCCTTGGGAGGACGAAAATGACCTAAATGTTCAACCAATGACACAAAATCACTTATTTGATGCACAAGATTGATTAAAAACCCTAATTGGACGAGAATAAGCCTTGGGAGGACAAAAATGACATAAATGTTCAACCAATGACACAAAATAACTTATTGGATGCACTAGATTGGTTAAAAGCCCTAATTAGACGAGAATAAGCCTTGGGATGACGAAAATGACCTAAATGTTCAACCAATGACACAAAATCACTTATTGGATCCAAAAGATTGGTTAAAAACCCTAATTTGGACGAAAATAAGCCTTGGGAGGACGAAAATGACCTAAATGTTCAACCAATGACACAAATGTACTTATTGGATGCACAAGATTGATTAAAAACCCTAATTGGACGAGAATAAGCCTTGGGAGGACGAAAATGACCTAAATGTTCAACCAATGACACAAAATCACTTATTGGATGCACAAGATTTGTTAAAAACCCTAATTAGATGAGAATAAGCCTAGGGAGGACAAAAATGACATAAATGTTCAACCAATGACACAAAATAACTTATTGGATGCACTAGATTGGTTAAAAGCCCTAATTGGACGAGAATAATCCTTGGGATGACGAAAATGACCTAAATGTTCAACCAATGACACAAAATCACTTATTGGATCCAAAAGATTGGTTAAAAACCCTAATTTGGACGAAAATAAGCCTTGGGAGGACGAAAATGACCTAAATGTTCAACCAATGACACAAATGTACTTATTGGATGCACAAGATTGGTTAAAAACCCTAATTGGACGAGAATAAGTCTTGGGAGGACGAAAATGACCTAAATGTTCAACCAATGACACAAAATCACTTATTTGATGCACAAGATTGGTTAAAAACCCTAATTGGACGAGAATAAGCCTTGGGAGGACGAAAATGACCTAAATGTTCAACCAATGACACAAAATCAATTATTGGATGCACAAGATTGGTTAAAAACCCTAATTGGACGAGAATAAGCCTTGGGAGGACGAAAATGACCTAAATGTTCTACCAATGACACAAAATCACTTATTGGATGCAAAAGATTGGTTAAAAACCCTAATTGGACGAGAATAAGCCTTGGGAGGACGAAAATGACCTAAATGTTCAACCAATGACACAAATGTACTTATTGGATGCACAAGATTGGTTAAAAACCCTAATTGGACGAGAATAAGCCTAGGGTGGACGAAAATGACCTAAATGTTCAACCAATGATACAAAATCACTTATTGGATGTACAAGATTGGTTAAAAACCCTAATTGGACGAGAATAAGCCTTGGCAGGACGAAAATGACCTAAATGTTCAACCAATGACACAAATGTACTTATTGGATGCACAAGATTGGTTAAAAACCCTAATTGGACGAGAATAAGCCTTAGGAGGATGAAAATGACCTAAATGTTCAACCAATGACACAAAATAACTTATTGGATGCACTAGATTGGTTAAAAGCCCTAATTGGACGAGAATAAGCCTTGGGATGACGAAAATGACCTAAATGTTCAACCAATGACACAAAATCACTTATTGGATGCACAAGATTGGTTAAAAACCCTAATTTGGACGAAAATAAGCCTTGGGAGAACGAAAATGATATAAATGTTCAACCAATGACACAAAATCACTTATTCGATGCACAAGATTGGTTAAAAACCCTAATCTGATTAGAATAAACCTAGGGAAAACAAAAATGACCTAAATATTCAACCAATGACACAAAATCACTTATTGGATGCACAAGATTGGTTAAAAACACTAATTGGACGAGAATAAGCCTTGCGAGGATGAAAATGACCTAAATGTTCAACAAATGACGCAAAATAACTTATTGGATGCACTAGATTGGTTAAAAGCCCTAATTGGACGAGAATAAGCCTTGGGATGACGAAAATGACCTAAATGTTCAACCAATGACACAAAATCAATTATTGGATGCACAAGATTGGTTAAAAACCTTAATTTGGATGAGAATAAGGCTTGGGAGGACGAAAATGACCTAAATGTTCAACCAATGACACAAAATCACTTATTGGATGCACAAGATTGGTTAAAAACTATAATTGGACGAGAATAAGCCTAGGAAGGACGAAAATGACCTAAATGTTGAACCAAAGACACAAGCGTACTTATTGGATAAACAAGATTGGCTAAACACCCTAATTGGATGAGAATAAGCCTAGGGAGGACGAACATGACCTAAATGTTCAACCAATAAAACAAAATCACTTATTGGATGCACAAGATTTGTTAAAAACACTAATTGGATGAGAATAAGCTGTGGGAGGACGAAAATGACCAAAATGTTCAACCAATTACACAAAATCACTTTATTGGATGCACAAGATTGGTTAAAAACCTTAATTTAGACGAAAATAAGCCTTGGGAGGACGAAAATGACATAAATGTTCAACCAATGACACAAAATCAGTTATTGGATGCACAAGATTGGTTAAAAAACCCTAATTGGACGAGAATAAGCCTTGGGAGGACGAAAATGACCTAAATGTTCAACCAATGACACAAAATCACTTATTGGATGCACAAGATTGATTAAAAACCCTAATTGGACGAGAATAAGCCTTAGGAGGACGAAAATGACCTAAATGTTGAACCAATGACACAAAATCACTTATTGGATGCACAAGATTGGTTAAAAACCCTAATTGGACGAGAATAAGCCTAGGAAGGACGAAAAAGACCTAAATGTTCAACCAAAGACACAAGCGTACTTATTGGATAAACAAGATTGGCTAAACACCCTAATTGGATGAGAATAAGCCTTGGGAGGACGAACATGACCTAAATGTTCAACCAATGACACAAAATGATTTATTGGATGCACAAGATTGGTTAAAAACCCTAATTGGACGAGAATAAGCCTTAGGAGGACGAAAATGACCTAAATGTTCAACCCATGACACAAAATCACTTATTGGATGCACAAGATTGGTAAAAAACACTAATTGGAAGAGAATATGCCTTGGGAGGACGTAAATGACCTAAATGTTCAACCAATGACACAAAATCACTTATTGGATGCACAAGATTTGTTAAAAACCCTAATTAGATGAGAATAAGCCTAGGGAGGACAAAAATGACATAAATGTTCAACCAATGACACAAAATAACTTATTGGATGCACTAGATTGGTTAAAAGCCCTAATTGGAAGAGAATAAGCCTTGGGATGACGAAAATGACCTAAATGTTCAACCAATGACACAAAATCACTTATTGGATCCAAAAGATTGGTTAAAAATCCTAATTTGGACGAAAATAAGCCTTGGGAGGACGAAAATGACCTAAATGTTCAACGAATGACACAAATGTACTTATTGGATGCACAAGATTGATTAAAAACCCTAATTGGACGAGAATAAGCCTTGGGAGGACAAAAATGACGTAAATGTTCAACCAATGACACAAATGTACTTATTGGATGCACAAGATTGGTTAAAAACCTAATTTGACGAGAATAAGCCATGGGAGGACGAAAATGACCTAAATGTTCAACCAATGACACAAAATCACTTATTGGATGCAAAAGATTGGTTAAAAACCCTAATTGGATGAGAATAAGCCTAGGGAAAACGAAAATGACCTAAATGTTCAACCAATGACACAAATGTACTTAATGGATGCACAAGATTGGTTAAAAACCCTAATTGGACGAGAATAAGTCTTGGGAGGACGAAAATGACCTAACTGTTCAACCAATGACACAAAATCACTTATTTGATGCACAAGATTGGTTAAAAACCCTAATTGGACAAGAATAAGCCTTAGGAGGACGAAAATGACCTAAAAGTTCAACCAATGACACAAATGTACTTATTGGATGCAGAAGATTGGATAAAAAACCTAATTTGACGAGAATAAGCCTTGGGAGGACGAAAATGACCTAAATGTTCAGCCAATGACACAAAATCACTTTATTGGATGCACAAGATTGGTTAAAAACCCTAATCCGATTAGAATAAACCTAGGGAAAACGAAAATGACCTAAATATTCAACCAATGACACAAAGTCACTTATTATATGCACAAGATTGGTTAAATACCCTAATTGGACGAGAATAAGCCTTGGGAGGATGAAAATGACCTAAATGTTCAACCAATGACACAAAATCACTTATTGGATGCACAAGATTGGTTAAAAACCTTAATTTGGACGAAAATAAGCCTTGGGAGGACGAAAATGACATAAATGTTCAACCAATGACACAAAATCACTTATTGGATGCACAAGATTGGTTAAAAACCCTAATTGGACGAGAATAAGCCTTCGGAGGACGAAAATGACCTAAATGTTCAACCAATGACACAAAATCACTTATTTGATGCACAAGATTGGTTAAAAACCCTAATTGGACAAGAATAAGCCTTAGGAGGACGAAAATGACCTAAAAGTTCAACCAATGACACAAACGTACTTATTGGATGCAGAAGATTGGATAAAAAACCTAATTTGACGAGAATAAGCCTTGGGAGGACGAAAATGACCTAAATGATCAGCCAATGACACAAAATCACTTTATTGGATGCACAAGATTGGTTAAAAACCCTAATTGGACGAGAATAAGCCTTGGCAGGACGAAAATGACCTAAATGTTCAACCAATGACACAAAATCACTTATTGGATGCACAAGATTGGTTAAAAACACTAATTGGAAGAGAATAAGCTTTGGGAGCACGTTAATGACCTAAATGTTCAACCAATGACACAAAATCACTTATTGGATGCACAAGATTTGTTAAAAACCCTAATTAGATGAGAATAAGCCTAGGGAGGACAAAAATGACATAAATGTTCAACCAATGACACAAAATCACTTATTGGATGCAAAAGATTGGTTAAAAACCCTAATTGGGACGAAAATAAGCCTTCGGAGGACGAAAATGACCTAAATGTTCAACCAATGACACAAAATCACTTATTGGATGCACAAGATTGGTTAAAAACCCTTATTGGATTAGAATATACCTAGGGAAAACGAAAATGACCTAAATATTCAACCAATGACACAAAATCACTTATTTGATGCACAAGATTGGTTAAAAACCCTAAATGAACGAGAATAAGCCTTGGGAGGATGAAAATGACCTAAATGTTCAACAGATGACGCAAAATAACTTATTGGATGCACTAGATTGGTTAAAAGCCCTAATTGGACGAGAATAAGCCTTGGGATGACGAAAATGACCTAAATGTTCAACCAATGACACAAAATCACTTATTGGATGCACAAGATTGGTTAAAAACCCTAATTGGACGAGAATAAGCCTAGGAAGGACGAAAAAGACCTAAATGTTCAACCAAAGACACAAGCGTACTTATTGGATAAACAAGATTGGCTAAACACCCTAATTGGATGAGAATAACCCTAGGGAGGACGAACATGACCTAAATGTTCAACCAATGACACAAAATCATTTATTGGATGCACAAGATTGGTTAAAAACCCTAATTGGACGAGAATAAGCCTTAGGAGGACGAAAATGACCTAAATGTTCAACCAATGAAACAAAATCACTTATTGGATGCACAAGATTGGTTAAAAACACTAATTGGAAGAGAATAAGCCTTCGGAGGACGTAAATGACCTAAATGTTCAACCAATGACACAAATGTACTTATTGGATCCACAAGATTGATTAAAAACGCTAATTGGACGAGAATAAGCCTTGGGAGGACGAAAATGACCTAAATGTTCAACCAATGACACAAAATCACTTATTGGATGCACAAGATTGGTTAAAAACCCTAATTGGACGAGAATAAGCCTTGGGAGGACGAAAATGACCTAAATGTTCAACCAATGACACAAATGTTTTTATTTGATGCACAAGATTGGTTAAAAACCCTAATTGGACGAGAATAAGCCTTGGGAGGACGAAAATGACCTAAATGTTCAACCAATGACACAAATGTACTTATTGGATGCACAAGATTGGTTAAAAACCCTAATTGGACGAGAATAAGGCTTTGGAGGACGAAAATGACCTAAATGTTCAACCAATGACACAAAATCACTTGTTGGATGCACAAGATTGGTTAAAAACCCTAATTGGACGAGAATAAGCCTTGGGAGGACGAAAATGACCTAAATGTTCAACCAATGACACAAATGTACTTATTGGATGCACAAGATTGGTTAAAAACCCTAATTGAACAAGAATAAGCCTTGGGAGGACGAAAATAACCTAAATGTTCAACCAATGATACAAATGTACTTATTGGATGCACAAGATTGGTTAAAAACCCTAATTGGACGAGAATAAGCCTTGGGAGGACGAAAATGACCTAAATGTTCAACCAATGACACAAATGTACTTATTGGATGCACAAGATTGGTTAAAAATCCTAATTTGGACGAGAATAAGCCTTGGGAGGATGAAAAGGACCTAAATGTTCGACAAATGACGCAAAATAACTTATTGGATGCACTAGATTGGTTAAAAGCCCTAATTGGACGAGAATAAGCCTTGGGATGACGAAAATGACCTAAATGTTCAACCAATGACACAAAATCACTTATTGGATGCACAAGATTGGTTAAAAACCTTAATTTAGACGAAAATAAGCCTTGGGAGGACGAAAATGACCTAAATGTTCAACCAATGACACAAAATCACTTATTGGATGCACAAGATTTGTTAAAAACCCTAATTAGATGAGAATAAGCCTAGGGAGGACAAAAATGACATAAATGTTCAACCAATGACACAAAATAACTTATTGGATGCACTAGATTGGTTAAAAGCCCTAATTGGACGAGAATAAGCCTTGTGATGACGAAAATGACCTAAATGTTCAACCAATGACACAAAATCACCTATTGGATCCAAAAGATTGGTTAAAAACCCTAATTTGGACGAAAATAAGCCTTGGGAGGACGAAAATGACCTAAATGTTCAACCAATGACACAAATGTACTTATTGGATGCACAAGATTGATTAAAAACCCTAATTGGACGAGAATAAGCCTTGGGAGGACGAAAATGACCTAAATGTTCAACCAATGACACAAAATCACTTATTGGATGCACAAGATTGGTTAAAAACCCTAATTGGACGAGAATAAGCCTTGGGAGGACGAAAATGACCTAAATGTTCAACAAATGACACAAATGTACTTATTGGATACACAAGATTGGTTAAAAACCCTAATTGGACGAGAATAAGTCTTGGGAGGACGAAAAAGACCTAAATGTTCAACCAATGACACAAAATCGCTTATTTGATGCACAAGATTGGTTAAAAACCCTAATTGGACAAGAATAAGCCTTGGGAGGACAAAAATGACATAAATGTTCAACCAATGACACAAATGTACTTATTGGATGCACAAGATTGGTTAAAAACCTAATTTTCCGAGAATAAGCCATGGGAGGACGAAAATGACCTAAATGTTCAACCAATGACACAAAATCACTTATTGGATGCAAAAGATTGGTTAAAAACCCTAATTGGATGAGAATAAGCCTAGGGAAAACGAAAATGACCTAAATGTTCAACCAATGACACAAATGTACTTATTGGATGCACAAGATTGGTTAAAAACCCTAATTGGACGAGAATAAGTCTTGGGAGGACGAAAATGACCTAAATGTTCAACCAATGACACAAAATCACTTATTTGATGCACAAGATTGGTTAAAAACCCTAATTGGACAAGAATAAGCCTTAGGAGGACGAAAATGACCTAAAAGTTCAACCAATGACACAAATGTACTTATTGGATGCAGAAGATTGGTTAAAAAACCTAATTTGACGAGAATAAGCCTTGGGAGGACGAAAATTACCTAAATGTTCAACCAATGACACAAAATCACTTTATTGGATGCACAAGATTGGTTAAAAACCCTAATCCGATTAGAATAAACCTCGGGAAAACGAAAATGACCTAAATATTCAACCAATGACACAAAATCACTTATTATATGCACAAGATTGGTTAAATACCCTAATTAGACGAGAATAAGCCTTGGGAGGAGGAAAAGGACCTAAATGTTCGACAAATGACGCAAAATAACTTATTGGATGCACTAGATTGGTTAAAAGCCCTAATTGGACGAGAATAAGCCTTGGGATGACGAAAATGTCCTAAATGTTCAACCAATGACACAAATCACTTATTGGATGCACAAGATTGGTTAAAAACCCTAATTGGACGAGAATAAGCCTTGGGAGGACGAAAATGACCTAAATGTTCAACCAATGACACAAAATCACTTATTGGAGGCACAAGATTGGTTAAAAACACTAATTGGAAGAGAATAAGCCTTGGGAGCACGTTAATGACCTAAATGTTCAACCAATGACACAAAATCACTTATTGGATGCACAAGATTTGTTAAAAACCCTAATTAGATGAGAATAAGCCTAGGGAGGACAAAAATGACATAAATGTTCAACCAATGACACAAAATAACTTATTGGATGCACTAGATTGGTTAAAAGCCCTAATTGGACGAGAATAAGCTTTGGGATGACGAAAATGACCTAAATGTTCAACCAATGACACAAAATCACTTATTGGATGCAAAAGATTGGTTAAAAACCCTAATTGGGACGAAAATAAGCCTTGGGAGGACGAAAATGACCTAAATGTTCAACCAATGACACAAAATCACTTATTGGATGCACAAGATTGGTTAAAAACCCTTATTGGATTAGAATATACCTAGGGAAAACGAAAATGACCTAAATATTCAACCAATGACACAAAATCACTTATTTGATGCACAAGATTGGTTAAAAACCCTAAATGAACGAGAATAAGCCTTGGGAGGATGAAAATGACCTAAATGTTCAACAGATGACGCAAAATAACTTATTGGATGCACTAGATTGGTTAAAAGCCCTAATTGGACGAGAATAAGCCTTGGGATGACGAAAATGACCTAAATGTTCAACCAATGACACAAAATCACTTATTGGATGCACAAGATTGGTTAAAAACCCTAATTGGACGAGAATAAGCCTAGGAAGGACGAAAAAGACCTAAATGTTCAACCAAAGACACAAGCGTACTTATTGGATAAACAAGATTGGCTAAACACCCTAATTGGATGAGAATAACCCTAGGGAGGACGAACATGACCTAAATGTTCAACCAATGACACAAAATCATTTATTGGATGCACAAGATTGGTTAAAAACCCTAATTGGACGAGAATAAGCCTTAGGAGGACGAAAATGACCTAAATGTTCAACCAATGAAACAAAATCACTTATTGGATGCACAAGATTGGTTAAAAACCCTAATTGGACGAGAATAAGCCTTGGGAGGACGAAAATGACCTAAATGTTCAACCAACGACACAAAATCACTTATTGGATGCACAAGATTGGTTAAAAACCCTAATTGGACGAGAATAAGCCTTGGGAGGACGAAAATGACCTAATTGTTCAACCAATGATAGAAAATCACTTATCGGATGCACAAAATTGGTTTAAAACCCTAATTGGACGAGAATAAGCCTTGGGAGGACGAAAATGACCTAAATGTTCAACCAATGACACAAATGTACTTATTGGATGCACAAGATTGGTTAAAAACCCTAATTGGACGAGAATAAGCCTTGGGAGGAAGAAAATGACCTAAATGTTCAACCAATGACACAGAATCACTTATTGGATGCACAAGATTGGTTAAAAACCCTATTTGGACGAGAATAAGCCTTGGGAGGACGAAAATGACCTAAATGTTCAACCAATGACACAAAATCACTTGTTGGATGCACAAGATTGGTTAAAAACCCTAATTGGACGAGAATAAGCCTTGGGAGGACGAAAATGACCTAAATGTTCAACCAATGACACAAAATCACTTATTGGATGCACAAGATAGGTTAAAAACCCTAATTGGACGAGAATAAGCCTTGGGAGGACGAAAATGACCTAAATGTTCAACCAATGACACAAAATCACTTGTTGGATGCACAAGATTGGTTAAAAACCCTAATTGGACGAGAATAAGCCTTGGGAGGACGAAAATGACCTAAATGTTCAACCAATGACACAAAATAACTTATTGGATGCACAAGATTGGTTAAAAACCCTAATTGGACGAGAATAAGCCTTGCGAGGACGAAAATGACCTAAATGTTCAACCAACGACACAAAATCACTTATTGGATGCACAAGATTGGTTAAAAACCCTAATTGGACGAGAATAAGCCTTGGGAGGACGAAAATGACCTAAATGTTCAACCAATGACACAAAATCACTTGTTGGATGCACAAGATTGGTTAAAAACCCTAATTGGACGAGAATAAGCCTTGGGAGGACGAAAATGACCTAAATGTTCAACCAATGACATAAATGTACTTATTGGATGCACAAGATTGGTTAAAAACCCTAATTGGACGAGAATAAGCCTTGGGATGACGAAAATGACCTAAATGTTCAACCAATGACACAAAATCACTTATTGGATGCACAAGATTGGTTAAAAACCCTAATTGGACGAGAATAAGCCTAGGAAGGACGAAAATGACCTAAATGTTCAACCAATGACACAAATGTACTTATTGGATGCACAAGATTGGTTAAAAACCCTAATTGGACGAGAATAAGCCTTGGGAGGACGAAAATGACCTAAATGTTCAACCAATGACAAAAAAGCACTTATTGGATGCACAAGATTGGTTAAAAACCCTAATTGGACGAGAATAAGCCTTGGGAGGACGAAAATGACCTAAATGTTCAACCAATGACACAAATGTACTTATTGGATGCACAAGATTGGTTAAAAACCCTAATTGGACGAGAATAAGCCTATGGAGGACGAAAATGACCTAAATGTTCAACCAACGAAACAAAATCACTTATTGGATGCAAAAGATTGGTTAAAAACCCTAATTGGACGAGAATAAGCCTTGGGAGGATGAAAATGACCTAAATGTTCAACCAATGACACAAATGTACTTATTGGATGCACAAGATTGGTTAAAAACCCTAATTGGACGAGAATAAGCCTTGGGAGGACGAAAATGACCTTAATGTTCAACCAATGACACAAATGTAGTTATTGGATGCACAAGATTGGTTAAAAACGCTAATTGGACGAGAATAAGCCTTGGGAGGACGAAAATGACCTAAATGTTCAACCAATGACACAAAATCACTTATTGGATGCACAAGATTGGTTAAAAACCCTAATTGGACGAGAATAAGCCTTGGGAGGACGAAAATGACCTAAATGTTCAACCAATGACACAAATCACTTATTGGATGCACGAGATTAGTTAAAAACCCTAATTGGACGAGAATAAGCCTAGGGAGGACGAAAATGACCTAAATGTTCAACCAATGACACAAAATCACTTATTGGATGCACAAGATTGGTTAAAAACCCTAATTGGACGAGAATAAGCCTAGGGAGGACGAAAATGACCTAAATGTTCAACCAAAGACACAAAATCACTTATTGGATGCACAAGATTGGTTAAAAACGCTAATTGGACGAGAATAAGCCTTGGGAGGACGAAAATGACCTAAATGTTCAACCAATGACACAAAATCACTTATTGGATGCACAAGATTGGTTAAAAACCCTAATTGGACGAGAATAAGCCTAGGGAGGACGAAAATGACCTAAATGTTCAACCAATGACACAAATGCACTTATTGGATGCACAAGATTTGTTAAAAACCCTAATTGGACGAGAATAAGCCTAGGGAGGACGAAAATGACCTAAATGTTCAACCAATGACACAAAATCACTTATTGGATGCACAAGATTGGTTAAAAATCCTAATTGGACGAGAATAAGCCTAGGGAGGATGAAAATGGCCTAAATGTTCAACCAATGGCACAAAATCACTTATGGGATGCACAAGATTGGTTAAAAACCCTAATTGGACGAGAATAAGCCTAGGGAGGACGAAAATGACCTAAATGTTCAACCAATGGCACAAAATCACTTATTGGATGCACAAGATTGGTTAAAAACCCTAATTGGACGAGAATAAGCCTTGGGAGAACGAAAATTACCTAAATGTTCAACCAATGACACAAAATCACTTATTGGATGCACAAGATTGGTTAAAAACCCTAATTGGACGAGAATAAGCCTTGGGAGGACGAAAATGACCTAAATGTTCAACAAATGACACAAATGTACTTATTGGATGCACAAGATTGGTTAAACACCCTAATTGGACGAGAATAAGTCTTGGGAGGACGAAAAAGACCTAAATGTTCAACCAATGACACAAAATCACTTATTTGATGCACAAGATTGGTTAAAAACCCTAATTAGACAAGAATAAGCCTTGGGAGGACGAAAATGACATAAAAGTTCAACCAATGACACAAATGTACTTATTGGATGCAGAAGATTGGATAAAAAACCTAATTTGACGAGAATAAGCCATAGGAGGACGAAAATGACCTAAATGTTCAACCAATGACACAAAATCACTTTATTGGATGCACAAGATTGGTTAAAAACCCTAATTAGATGAGAATAAGCCTAGGGAGGACAAAAATGACATAAATGTTCAACCAATGTCACAAAATAACTTATTGGATGCACAAGATTGGTTAAAACCCCTAATTGGACGAGAATAAGCCTTGGGATGACGAAAATGACCTAAATGTTCAACCAATGACACAAAATCACTTATTGGATACAAAAGATTGGTTAAAAACCCTAATTTGGACGAAAATAAGCCTTGGGAGGACGAAAATGACCTAAATGTTCAACCAATGACACAAATGTACTTATTGGATCCACAAGATTGATTAAAAACGCTAATTGGACGAGAATAAGCCTTGGGAGGACGAAATGACCTAAATGTTCAACCAATGACACAAAATCACTTATTGGATGCACAAGATTGGTTAAAAACCCTAATTGGACGAGAATAAGCCTTGGGAGGACGAAAATGACCTAAATGTTCAACAAATGACACAAATGTACTAATTGGATGCACAAGATTGGTTAAAAACCCTAATTGGACGAGAATAAGTCTTGGGAGGACGAAAAAGACCTAAATGTTCAACCAATGACACAAAATCACTTATTTGATGCACAAGATTGGTTAAAAACCCTAATTAGACAAGATTAAGCCTTGGGAGGACGAAAATGACATCAAAGTTCAACCAATGACACAAATGTACTTATTGGATGCAGAAGATTGGATAAAAAACCTAATTTGACGAGAATAAGCCATAGGAGGACGAAAATGACCTAAATGTTCAACCAATGACACAAAATCACTTTATTGGATGCACAAGATTGGTTAAAAACCCTAATTAGATGAGAATAAGCCTAGGGAGGACAAAAATGACATAAATGTTCAACCAATGTCACAAAATAACTTATTGGATGCACAAGATTGGTTAAAACCCCTAATTGGACGAGAATAAGCCTTGGGATGACGAAAATGACCTAAATGTTCAACCAATGACACAAAATCACTTATTGGATACAAAAGATTGGTTAAAAACCCTAATTTGGACGAAAATAAGCCTTGGGAGGACGAAAATGACCTAAATGTTCAACCAATGACACAAATGTACTTATTGGATCCACAAGATTGATTAAAAACGCTAATTGGACGAGAATAAGCCTTGGGAGGACGAAATGACCTAAATGTTCAACCAATGACACAAAATCACTTATTGGATGCACAAGATTGGTTAAAAACCCTAATTGGACGAGAATAAGCCTTGGGAGGACGAAAATGACCTAAATGTTCAACAAATGACACAAATGTACTAATTGGATGCACAAGATTGGTTAAAAACCCTAATTGGACGAGAATAAGCCTAGGGAGGACGAAAATGACCTAAATGTTCAACCAATGACACAAATGTACTTATTGGATGCACAAGATTGGATAAAAACCCTAATTGGACGAGAATAAGCCTAGGGAGGACGAAAATGACCTAAATGTTCAACCAATGACACAAATTTACTTATTGGATGCACAAGATTGGTTAAAAACCCTAATTGGACGAGAATAAGCCTAGGGAGAACGAAAATGACCTAAATGTTCAACCAATGACACAAATGTACTTATTGGATGCACAAGATTGGTTAAAAACCCTAATTGGACGAGAATAAGTCTTGGGAGGACGAAAATGACCTAAATGTTCAACCAATGACACAAAATCACTTATTTGATGCACAAGATTGGTTAAAAACCCTAATTGGACAAGAATAAGCCTTAGGAGGACGAAAATGACCTAAAAGTTCAACCAATGACACAAATGTACTTATTGGATGCAGAAGATTGGTTAAAAAACCTAATTTGACGAGAATAAGCCTTGGGAGGACGAAAATTACCTAAATGTTCAACCAATGACACAAAATCACTTTATTGGATGCACAAGATTGGTTAAAAACCCTAATCCGATTAGAATAAACCTCGGGAAAACGAAAATGACCTAAATATTCAACCAATGACACAAAATCACTTATTATATGCACAAGATTGGTTAAATACCCTAATTAGACGAGAATAAGCCTTGGGAGGAGGAAAAGGACCTAAATGTTCGACAAATGACGCAAAATAACTTATTGGATGCACTAGATTGGTTAAAAGCCCTAATTGGACGAGAATAAGCCTTGGGATGACGAAAATGTCCTAAATGTTCAACCAATGACACAAATCACTTATTGGATGCACAAGATTGGTTAAAAACCCTAATTGGACGAGAATAAGCCTTGGGAGGACGAAAATGACCTAAATGTTCAACCAATGACACAAAATCACTTATTGGAGGCACAAGATTGGTTAAAAACACTAATTGGAAGAGAATAAGCCTTGGGAGCACGTTAATGACCTAAATGTTCAACCAATGACACAAAATCACTTATTGGATGCACAAGATTTGTTAAAAACCCTAATTAGATGAGAATAAGCCTAGGGAGGACAAAAATGACATAAATGTTCAACCAATGACACAAAATAACTTATTGGATGCACTAGATTGGTTAAAAGCCCTAATTGGACGAGAATAAGCTTTGGGATGACGAAAATGACCTAAATGTTCAACCAATGACACAAAATCACTTATTGGATGCAAAAGATTGGTTAAAAACCCTAATTGGGACGAAAATAAGCCTTGGGAGGACGAAAATGACCTAAATGTTCAACCAATGACACAAAATCACTTATTGGATGCACAAGATTGGTTAAAAACCCTTATTGGATTAGAATATACCTAGGGAAAACGAAAATGACCTAAATATTCAACCAATGACACAAAATCACTTATTTGATGCACAAGATTGGTTAAAAACCCTAAATGAACGAGAATAAGCCTTGGGAGGATGAAAATGACCTAAATGTTCAACAGATGACGCAAAATAACTTATTGGATGCACTAGATTGGTTAAAAGCCCTAATTGGACGAGAATAAGCCTTGGGATGACGAAAATGACCTAAATGTTCAACCAATGACACAAAATCACTTATTGGATGCACAAGATTGGTTAAAAACCCTAATTGGACGAGAATAAGCCTAGGAAGGACGAAAAAGACCTAAATGTTCAACCAAAGACACAAGCGTACTTATTGGATAAACAAGATTGGCTAAACACCCTAATTGGAGGAGAATAAGCCTAGGGAGGACGAACATGACCTAAATGTTCAACCAATGAAACAAAATCACTTATTGGATGCACAAGATTGGTTAAAAACCCTAATTGGACGAGAATAAGCCTTAGGAGGACGAAAATGACCTAAATGTTCAACCAATGACACAAAATCACTTATTGGATGCACAAGATTGGTTAAAAACACTAATTGGAAGAGAATAAGCCTTGGGAGGACGTAAATGACCTAAATGTTCAACCAATGACACAAAATCACTTATTGGATGCACAAGATTTGTTAAAAACCCTAATTAGATGAGAATAAGCCTAGAGAGGACAAAAATGACATAAATGTTCAACCAATGACACAAAATAACTTATTGGATGCACTAGATTGGTTAAAAGCCCTAATTGGACGAGAATAAGCCTTGGGATGACGAAAATGACCTAAATGTTCAACCAATGACACAAAATCACTTATTGGATACAAAAGATTGGTTAAAAACCCTAATTTGGACGAAAATAAGCCTTGGGAGGACGAAAATGACCTAAATGTTCAACCAATGACACAAATGTACTTATTGGATCCACAAGATTGATTAAAAACGCTAATTGGACGAGAATAAGCCTTGGGAGGACGAAATGACCTAAATGTTCAACCAATGACACAAAATCACTTATTGGATGCACAAGATTGGTTAAAAACCCTAATTGGACGAGAATAAGCCTTGGGAGGACGAAAATGACCTAAATGTTCAACAAATGACACAAATGTACTAATTGGATGCACAAGATTGGTTAAAAACCCTAATTGGACGAGAATAAGTCTTGGGAGGACGAAAAAGACCTAAATGTTCAACCAATGACACAAAATCACTTATTTGATGCACAAGATTGGTTAAAAACCCTAATTAGACAAGATTAAGCCTTGGGAGGACGAAAATGACATCAAAGTTCAACCAATGACACAAATGTACTTATTGGATGCAGAAGATTGGATAAAAAACCTAATTTGACGAGAATAAGCCATAGGAGGACGAAAATGACCTAAATGTTCAACCAATGACACAAAATCACTTTATTGGATGCACAAGATTGGTTAAAAACCCTAATCCGATTAGAATCAACCTAGGGAAAACGAAAATGACCTAAATATTCAACCAATGACACAAAGTCACTTATTATATGCACAAGATTGGTTAAATACCCTAATTGGACGAGAATAAGCCTTGGGAGGATGAAAATGACCTAAATGTTCAACCAATGACACAAAATCACTTATTGGATGCACAAGATTGGTTAAAAACCTTAATTTGGACGAAAATAAGCCTTGGGAGGACGAAAATGACATAAATGTTCAACCAATGACACAAAATCACTTATTGGATGCACAAGATTGGTTAAAAACCCTAATTGGACGAGAATAAGCCTTCGGAGGACGAAAATGACCTAAATGTTCAACCAATGACACAAAATCACTTATTGGATGCACAAGATTGGTTAAAAACCCTAATTGGACGAGAATAAGCCTAGGGAGGACGAAAATGACCTAAATGATCTACCAATGACATAAAATAACTTATTGGATGCACAAGATTGGTTAAAAACGCTAATTGGACGAGAATAAGCCTTGGGAGGACGAAAATGACCTAAATGTTCAACCAATGACACAAAATCACTTATTGGATGCACAAGATTGGTTAAAAACCCTAATTGGACGAGAATAAGCCTTGGGAGGGCGAAAATGACCTAAATGTTCAACAAATGACACAAATGTACTTATTGGATGCACAAGATTGGTTAAAAACCCTAATTGGACGAGAATAAGTCTTGGGAGGACGAAAAAGACCTAAATGTTCAACCAATGACACAAAATCACTTATTTGATGCACAAGATTGGTTAAAAACCCTAATTAGACAAGAATAAGCCTTGGGAGGACGAAAATGACATAAAAGTTCAACCAATGACACAAATGTACTTATTGGATGCAGAAGATTGGATAAAAAACCTAATTTGACGAGAATAAGCCATAGGAGGACGAAAATGACCTAAATGTTCAACCAATGACACAAAATCACTTTATTGGATGCACAAGATTGGTTAAAAACCCTAATTAGATGAGAATAAGCCTAGGGAGGACAAAAATGACATAAATGTTCAACCAATGTCACAAAATAACTTATTGGATGCACAAGATTGGTTAAAACCCCTAATTGGACGAGAATAAGCCTTGGGATGACGAAAATG
This sequence comes from Cicer chorassanicum, assembly GCA_037974735.1. NCBI lineage: Eukaryota > Viridiplantae > Streptophyta > Magnoliopsida > Fabales > Fabaceae > Cicer > Cicer chorassanicum. The sequence continues at coordinate 53,862 of JBBPBP010000748.1, forward strand.
ACCTAAATGTTCAACCAATGACACAAAATCACTTATTGGATACAAAAGATTGGTTAAAAACCCTAATTTGGACGAAAATAAGCCTTGGGAGGACGAAAATGACCTAAATGTTCAACCAATGACACAAATGTACTTATTGGATCCACAAGATTGATTAAAAACGCTAATTGGACGAGAATAAGCCTTGGGAGGACGAAATGACCTAAATGTTCAACCAATGACACAAAATCACTTATTGGATGCACAAGATTGGTTAAAAACCCTAATTGGACGAGAATAAGCCTTGGGAGGACGAAAATGACCTAAATGTTCAACCAATGACACAAAATCACTTATTGGATGCACAAGATTGGTTAAAAACCCTAATTGGATGAGAATAAGCTTTTGGAGGACATAAATGACCTAAATGTTCAACCAATGAAACAAATGTACTTATTGGATGCACAAGATTGTTAAAAAACCCTAATTGGACGAGAATATGCCTTGGGAGGACGAAAATGACCTAAATGTTCAACCAATGGCATAAAATCACTTATTGGATGCACAAGATTGTTAAAAATCCCTAATTGGACGAGAATAAGCCTAGGGAGGACGAAAATGACCTAAATGTTCAACCAATGACACAAAATCACTTATTGGATGCACAAGATTGGTTAAAAACCCTAATTGGACGAGAATAAGCCTTGGGAGGACGAAAATGACCTAAATGTTCAACCAATGACACAAATGTACTTATTGGATGCACAAGATAGGTTAAAAAACCCTAATTGGACGAGAATAAGCCTTGGGAGGACGAAAATGACCTAAATGTTCAACCAATGACACAAATGTACTTATTGGATGCACAAGATTGGTTAAAAACCCTAATTGGACGAGAATAAGCCTTGGGAGGAAGAAAATGACCTAAATGTTCAACCAATGACACAGAATCACTTATTGGATGCACAAGATTGGTTAAAAACCCTATTTGGACGAGAATAAGCCTTGGGAGGACGAAAATGACCTAAATGTTCAACCAATGACACAAAATCACTTGTTGGATGCACAAGATTGGTTAAAAACCCTAATTGGACGAGAATAAGCCTTGGGAGGACGAAAATGACCTAAATGTTCAACCAATGACACAAAATCACTTATTGGATGCACAAGATAGGTTAAAAACCCTAATTGGACGAGAATAAGCCTTGGGAGGACGAAAATGACCTAAATGTTCAACCAATGACACAAAATCACTTGTTGGATGCACAAGATTGGTTAAAAACCCTAATTGGACGAGAATAAGCCTTGGGAGGACGAAAATGACCTAAATGTTCAACCAATGACACAAATGTACTTATTGGATGCACGAGATTGGTTAAAAACCCTAATTGGACGAGAATAAGCATTGGGAGGACGAAAATGACCTAAATGTTCAACCAATGACACAAATGTACTTATTGGATGCACAAGATTGGTTAAAAACCCTAATTGGACGAGAATAAGGCTTTGGAGGACGAAAATGACCTAAATGTTCAACCAATGACACAAAATCACTTGTTGGATGCACAAGATTGGTTAAAAACCCTAATTGGACGAGAATAAGCCTTGGGAGGACGAAAATGACCTAAATGTTCAACCAATGACACAAATGTACTTATTGGATGCACAAGATTGGTTAAAAACCCTAATTGGAGGAGAATATGCCTTGGGAGGACGAAAATAACCTAAATGTTCAAACAATGACACAAAATCACTTATTGGATACACAAGATTGGTTCAAAACCCTAATTGAACGAGAATAAGCCTAGGGAGGACGAAAATGACCTAAATGTTCAACCAATGACACAAAATCACTTATTGGATGCACAAGATTAGTTAAAAACCCTAATTGGACGAGAATAAGCCTTCGGAGGACGAAAATGACCTAAATGTTCAACCAATGACACAAAATCACTTATTTGATGCACAAGATTGGTTAAAAACCCTAATTGGACAAGAATAAGCCTTAGGAGGACGAAAATGACCTAAAAGTTCAACCAATGACACAAACGTACTTATTGGATGCAGAAGATTGGATAAAAAACCTAATTTGACGAGAATAAGCCTTGGGAGGACGAAAATGACCTAAATGATCAGCCAATGACACAAAATCACTTTATTGGATGCACAAGATTGGTTAAAAACCCTAATTGGACGAGAATAAGCCTTGGCAGGACGAAAATGACCTAAATGTTCAACCAATGACACAAAATCACTTATTGGATGCACAAGATTGGTTAAAAACACTAATTGGAAGAGAATAAGCTTTGGGAGCACGTTAATGACCTAAATGTTCAACCAATGACACAAAATCACTTATTGGATGCACAAGATTTGTTAAAAACCCTAATTAGATGAGAATAAGCCTAGGGAGGACAAAAATGACATAAATGTTCAACCAATGACACAAAATCACTTATTGGATGCAAAAGATTGGTTAAAAACCCTAATTGGGACGAAAATAAGCCTTCGGAGGACGAAAATGACCTAAATGTTCAACCAATGACACAAAATCACTTATTGGATGCACAAGATTGGTTAAAAACCCTTATTGGATTAGAATATACCTAGGGAAAACGAAAATGACCTAAATATTCAACCAATGACACAAAATCACTTATTTGATGCACAAGATTGGTTAAAAACCCTAAATGAACGAGAATAAGCCTTGGGAGGATGAAAATGACCTAAATGTTCAACAGATGACGCAAAATAACTTATTGGATGCACTAGATTGGTTAAAAGCCCTAATTGGACGAGAATAAGCCTTGGGATGACGAAAATGACCTAAATGTTCAACCAATGACACAAAATCACTTATTGGATGCACAAGATTGGTTAAAAACCCTAATTGGACGAGAATAAGCCTAGGAAGGACGAAAAAGACCTAAATGTTCAACCAAAGACACAAGCGTACTTATTGGATAAACAAGATTGGCTAAACACCCTAATTGGATGAGAATAACTCTAGGGAGGACGAACATGACCTAAATGTTCAACCAATGACACAAAATCATTTATTAGATGCACAAGATTGGTTAAAAACCCTAATTGGACGAGAATAAGCCTTAGGAGGACGAAAATGACCTAAATGTTCAACCAATGAAACAAAATCACTTATTGGATGCACAAGATTGGTTAAAAACACTAATTGGAAGAGAATAAGCCTTCGGAGGACGTAAATGACCTAAATGTTCAACCAATGACACAAAATCACTTATTGGATGCACAAGATTTGTTAAAAACCCTAATTAGATGAGAATAAGCCTAGGGAGGACAAAAATGACATAAATGTTCAACCAATGTCACAAAATAACTTATTGGATGCACAAGATTGGTTAAAAGCCCTAATTGGACGAGAATAAGCCTTGGGATGACGAAAATGACCTAAATGTTCAACCAATGACACAAAATCACTTATTGGATACAAAAGATTGGTTAAAAACCCTAATTTGGACGAAAATAAGCCTTGGGAGGACGAAAATAAGCCTTGGGAGGACGAAAATGACCTAAATGTTCAACCAATGACACAAATGTACTTATTGGATCCACAAGATTGATTAAAAAC
>JBBPBP010000748.1:57627-76213 GCA_037974735.1 Cicer chorassanicum
ACCCTAATTGGACGAGAATAAGTCTTGGGAGGACGAAAAAGACCTAAATGTTCAACCAATGACACAAAATCACTTATTTGATGCACAAGATTGGTTAAAAACCCTAATTAGACAAGAATAAGCCTTGGGAGGACGAAAATGACATAAAAGTTCAACCAATGACACAAATGTACTTATTGGATGCAGAAGATTGGATAAAAAACCTAATTTGACGAGAATAAGCCATGGGAGGACGAAAATGACCTAAATGTTCAACCAATGACACAAAATCACTTTATTGGATGCACAAGTTTGGTTAAAAACCCTAATTGGACGAGAATAAGCCTAGGGAGGACGAAAAAGACCTAAATGTTCAACCAAAGACACAAGCGTACTTATTGTATGCACAAGATTGGCTAAAAACGCTAATTGGATGTGAATAAGCCTAGGGAGGACGAAAATGACCTAAATGTTCAACCAATGACACAAAATCACTTATTGGATGCACAAGATTGGTTAAAAACACTAATTGGACGAGAATAAGCCTTGGGAGGACGTAAATGACCTAAATGTTCAACCAATGACACAAAATCACTTATTGGATGCACAAGATTTGTTAAAAACACTAATAGATGAGAATAAGCCTAGGGAGGACAAAAATGACATAAATGTTCAACCAATGACGCAAAATAACTTATTGGATGCATTAGATTTGTTAAAAACCCTTATTAGACGAGGATAAGCCTTAGGATGATGAAAATGACCTAAATGTTCAACCAATGAAACAAAATCTCTTATTGGATGCACAAGATTGGTTAAAAACCCAAATAGGATGAGAATAAGCCTAGGGAGGACGAAAATGACCTAAATGTTCAACCAATGACACAAAATCACTTATGGGATGCACAAGATTGGTAAAAAACCCTAATTGGACGAGAATAACCCTTGGGAGGACGAAAATGACCTAAATGTTCAACCAATGACACGAAATCACTTATTGGATGCACAAGATTGGTTAAAAACCCTAATTGGACGAGAATAAGCCTTGGGAGGACGAAAATGACCTAAATGTTCAGCCAATGGCACAAAATCACTTAATGGATGCACAAGATTGGTTAAAAACCCTAATTGGACGAGAATAAGCCTAGGGAGGAAGAAAAAGACCTAAATGTTCAACCAAAGACACAAGCGTACTTATTGGATGCACTAAAATGGCTAAAAACCCTAATTGGATGAGAATAAGCCTAGGGATGACAAAAATGACCTAAATGTTCAACCAATGAAACAAAATCACTTATTCGATGCACAAGATTGGTTACAAATCCTAATTGATGAGAATAAGCCTAGGGAGGACGAAAATGACCTAAATGTTCAACCAATGACACAAAATCACTTATTGGATGCATAAGATTAGTTAAAAACCCTAATTGGACGAGAATAACCCTTGGGAGGACGAAAATAACCTAAATGTTCAACCAATGACACAAAATCACTTATTGGAAGCACAAGATTGGTTAAAAACCCTAATTGGACGAGAATAAGCCTTGGGAGGACGAAAATGACCTAAATGTTCAACCAATGACAAAAATGTACTTATTGGATGCACAAGATTGGTTAAAAACCCTAATTGGACGAGAATAAGCCTTGGGAGGACGAAAATGACATTAATGTTCAACCAATGACACCAAATCACTTATTGGATGCACAATATTGGTTAAAAACCCTAATTGGACGAGAATAAGCCTTGGGAGGACGAAAATGACCTAAATGTTCAACCAATGACACAAAATCACTTATTGGATGCACAAGATTGGTTAAAAACCCTAATTGGACGAGAATAAGCCTTGGGAGGACGAAAATGACCTAAATGTTCAACCAATGACACAAATATACTTATTGGATTCTTAAGATTGGTTAAAAACCCTAATTGGACGAGAATAAGCCTTGGGAGGACGAAAATGACCTAAATGTTCAACCAATGACACAAATGTACTTATTGGATGCACAAGATTGGTTAAAAACCCTAATTGGACGAGAATAAGCCTTGGGAGGACGAAAATGACCTAAATGTTCAACCAATGACACAACTGTACTTATTGGATGCACAAGATTGGTTAAAAACACTAATTGGACGAGAACAAGCCTTGGGAGGACGAAAATGACCAAAATGTTCAACCAATGACACAAATGTACTTATTGGATGCACAAGATTGGTTAAAAACCATAATTGGACGAGAATAAGCCTTGGGAAATCGAAAATGACCTAAATGTTCAACCAAGGACACAAAATCACTAATTGGATGCACAAGATTGGTTAAAAACCCTAATTGGACGAGAATAAGCCTTGGGAGGACGAAAATGACCTAAATGTTCAACCAATGACACAAATGTACTTATTGGATGCACAAGATTGGTTAAAAACCCTAATTGGACGAGAATAAACATTGGGAGGACGAAAATGACCTAAATGTTCAACCAATGACACAAAATCACTTATTGGATGCACAAGATTGGTTAAAAACCCTAATTGGACGAGAATAAGCCTTGGGAGGACGAAAATGACCTAAATGTTCAACAAATGACACAAAATTACTTATTGGATGCATAAGATTTGTTAAAAACCCTAATTGGACGAGAATAAGCCTTGGGAGGACGAAAATGACCTAAATGTTCAACCAATGACACAAAATCACTTATTGGATGCACAAGATTGGTTAAAAACCCTAATTGGACGAGAATAAGCCTTGGGAGGACGAAAATGACCTAAATGTTCAACCAATGACACAAAATCACTTATTGGATGCACAAGATTGATTAAAAACCCTAATTGGACGAGAATAAGGCTTGGGAGGACGAAAATGACCTAAATGTTCAAACAATTACACAAAATCACTTATTGGATGCACAAGATTGGTTAAAAACCCTAATTGGACGAGAATAAGCCTTGGGAGGACGAAAATGATCTAAATGTTCAACCAATGACACAAAATCACTTATTGGATGCACAAGATTGGTTAAAAACCCTAATTGGACGAGAATAATCCTTGGGAGGCAAAAATGACCTAAATGTTCAACCAATGACACAAAAGTACTTATTGGATGCACAAAATTGGTTAAAAACCTTAATTGGACGAGAATAAGCCTTGGGAGGACGAAAATGACCTAAATGTTCAAACTATGGCACAAAATCACTTATTGGATGCACAAGATTGGTTAGAAACCGTAATTGGACGAGAATAAGCCTTGGGAGGACGAAAATGACCTAAATGTTCAGCCAAAGACACAAATGTACTTATTGGATGCACAAGATTGGTTAAAAACCCTAATTGGACGAGAATAAGCCTTGGGAGGACGAAAATGACCTAAATGTTCAACCAATGACACAAATGTACTTATTGGATGCACAAGATTGGTTAAAAACCCTAATTGGACGAGAATAAGCCTTGGGATGACGAAAATGACCTAAATGTTCAACCAATGACACAAAATCACTTATTGGATGCACAAGATTGGTTAAAAACCCTAATTGGAGGAGAATAAGCCTTGGGAAGACGAAAATGACATAAATGTTCAAACAATGACAAAATATCACTTATTGGATCCACAAGATTGGTTAAAAACCCTAATTGGACGAGAATAATCCTAGGGAGGACGAAAATGACCTAAATGTTCAACCAATGACACAAAATCACGTATTGGATGCACAAGATTGGTTAAAAACCGTAATTGGACGAGAATAAGCCTTGGGAGGACGAAAATGACCTAAATGTTCAACCAAAGACACAAATGTACTTATTGGATGCACAAAACCCTAATTGGACGAGAATAAGCCTAGGGAGGATGAAAATGACCTAAATGTTCAACAATTGACACAAAATCACTTATTGGATGCACAAGATTGGTTAAAAACCCTAATTGGACGAGAATAATCATTGGGAGGACGAAAATGACCTAAATGTTCAACCAATGACACAAAATCACCTATTGGATGCACAAGATTGGTTAAAAACCCTAATTGGACGAGAATAAGCCTTGGGAGGCAAAAATGACTTAAATGTTCAACCAATGACACAAAAGTAATTATTGGATGCACAAGATTGGTTAAAAACCTTAATTGGACGAGATTAAGCCTTGGGAGGACGAAAATGACCTAAATGTTCAACCTATGGCACAAAATCATTTATTTGATGCACAAGATTGGTTAGAAACTGTAATTGGACGAGAATAAGCCTTGGGAGGACGAAAATGACCTAAATGTTCAACCAAAGACACAAATGTACTTATTGGATGCACAAGATTGGTTAAAAACCCTAATTGGACGAGAATAAGCCTTGGGAGGACGAAAATGACCTAAATGTTCAACCAATGACACAAATGTACTTATTGGATGCACAAGATTGGTTAAAAACCCTAATTGGACCGGAATAAGCCTTGGGAGGACGAAAATGACCTAAATGTTCAACCAATGACACAAAATCACTTATTGGATACACAAGATTGGTTCAAAACCCTAATTGAACGAGAATAAGCCTAGGGAGGACGAAAATGACCTAAATGTTCAACCAATGACACAAAATCACTTATTGGATGCACAAGATTAGTTAAAAACCCTAATTGGACGAGAATAAGCCTTCGGAGGACGAAAATGACCTAAATGTTCAACCAATGACACAAAATCACTTATTTGATGCACAAGATTGGTTAAAAACCCTAATTGGACAAGAATAAGCCTTAGGAGGACGAAAATGACCTAAAAGTTCAACCAATGACACAAACGTACTTATTGGATGCAGAAGATTGGATAAAAAACCTAATTTGACGAGAATAAGCCTTGGGAGGACGAAAATGACCTAAATGTTCAGCCAATGACACAAAATCACTTTATTGGATGCACAAGATTGGTTAAAAACCCTAATCTGATTAGAATAAACCTAGGGAAAACGAAAATGACCTAAATATTCAACCAATGACACAAAATCACTTATTATATGCACAAGATTGGTTAAATACCCTAATTGGACGAGAATAAGCCTTGGGAGGACGAAAATGACCTAAATGTTCAACCAATGACACAAAATCACTTATTTGATGCACAAGATTGGTTAAAAACCCTAATTGGACAAGAATAAGCCTTAGGAGGACGAAAAAGACCTAAAAGTTCAACCAATGACACAAATGTACTTATTGGATGCAGAAGATTGGATAAAAAACCTAATTTGACGAGAATAAGCCTTGGGAGGATGAAAATGACCTAAATGTTCAACCAATGACAAAAAATCACTTATTGGATGCACAAGATTGGTTAAAAACCCTAATTGGACGAGAAAAAGCCTTGGGAGGACGAAAATGACCTAAATGTTCAACCAATGACACAAATGTGCTTATTGGATGCACTAGATTGGTTAAAAACCCTAATTGGATGAGAATAAGGCTTGGGAGGACGAAAATGACCTAAATGTTCAACCAATGACACAAAATCACTTATTGGATGCACAAGATTGGTTAAAAAATATAATTGGACGAGAATAAGCCTAGGAAGGACGAAAAAGACCTAAATGTTCAACCAAAGGCACAAAATCACTTATTTGATGCACAAGATTGGTTAAAAACACTAATTGGACAAGAATAAGCCTTGGGAGGACGAAAATGACATAAAAGTTCAACCAATGACACAAATGTACTTATTGGATGCAGAAGATTGGATAAAAAACCTAATTTGACGAGAATAAGCCATGGGAGGACGAAAATGACCTAAATGTTCAACCAATGACACAAAATCACTTTATTGGATGCACAAGATTGGCTAAACACCCTAATTGGATGAGAATAAGCCTAGGGAGGACAAACATGACCTAAATGTTCAACCAATGAAACAAAATCACTTATTGGATGCACAAGATTTGTTAAAAACACTAATTGGATGAGAATAAGCCGTGGCAGGACGAAAATGACCTAAATGTTCAACCAATGACACAAAATCACTTTATTGGATGCACAAGATTGGTTAAAAACCCTAATTGGACGAGAATAAGACTTGGGAGGACGAAAATGACCTAAATGTTCAACCAATGACACAAAATCACTTATTGGATGCACAAGATTAGTTAAAAACCTTAATTTGGACGAAAATAAGCCTTGGGAGGACGAAAATGACATAAATGTTCAACCAATGACACAAAATCACTTATTGGATGCACAAGATTGGTTAAAAACCCTAATTGGACGAGAATAAGCCTTGGGATGACGAAAATGACCTAAATGTTCAACCAATGACACAAAATCACTTATCGGATGCACAAGTTTGGTTAAATACCCTAATTGGACATAAATAAGCCTTGAGAGGACGAAAAAGACCTAAATGTTCAACCAAAGACACAAGCGTACTTATTGGATGCACAAGATTGGCTAAAAATGCTAATTGGATGAGAATCAGCGTAGGGAGGAAGAAAATGACCTAAATGTTCAACCAATGACACAAAATCATTTATTGGATGCACAAGATTGGTTAAAAACCCTAATTGGATGAGAATAAGCCTAGGGAGGACGAAAATGACCTTAATGTTCAACCAATGACACAAAATCACTTATTGGATGCACAAGATTGGTTAAAAACCCTAATTGGACGAGAATAAGCCTTGGCAGGACGAAAATGACCTAAATGTTCAACCAATGACACAAATGTAGTTATTGGATGGACAAGATTGGTTAAAAACACTAATTGGATGAGAATAAGGCGTGGGAGGCAAAAATGACCTAAATGTTCAACCAATGACACAAAATCACTTTATTGGATGCACAAGATTGGTTAAAAACCCTAATTGGATCAGAATAAGCCTAGGGAAAACGAAAATCACCTAAATGTTCGACCAATGACACAAATAACTTGTTGGATTCACTAGATTGGTTAAAAACCCTAATTGGACGAGAATAAGCCTAGGGAGGACGAAAATGACCTAAATGTTCAACCAATGACACAAAATAACTTATTGGATGCACAAGATTGGTTAAAAACCTTAATTGGACGAGAATAAGCCTAGGGAGTACGAAAAAGACTTAAATGTTCAACCAATGACACAAGCGTACTTATTGGATGCACAAGATTGGCTAAAAACCCTAATTTGATGAGAATAAGCCTAGGGAGGACGAAAATGACCTAAATGTTGAACCAATGACACAAAATGACTTATTGGATGCACAAGATTGGTTAAAAACCCTAATTGGACGAGAATAAGACTTGGGAGGACGAAAATGACCTAAATGTTCAACGAATGACACAAATCACTTATTGGATGCACAAGATTTGTTAAAAACACTAATTGGACGAGAATAATTCTTGGGAGGACGAAAATGACCTAAATGTTCAATCAATGACACAAAAACAATTATTCGATGCACAAGATTGGTTAAAAACCCTAATTGGACGAGAATAAGCCTTGGGAGGACGAAAATGACCTAAATGTTCAACCAATGACAGAAATGTACTTATTGGATGCAGAAGATAGGTTAAAATCCCTATCTGGACGAGAATAATCCTTGGGAGGAAGAAAATGACCTAAATGTTCAACCAATGACACAAAATCACTTATTGGATGCACATGATTGGTTAAAAACACTTATTGGACGAGAATAAGCCTTGGGAGGACGAAAATGACCTAAATGTTCAATCAATGACACAAAATCACTTATTTTATGCACAAGATTGGTTAAAAACACTAATTGGAAGAGAATAAGCCTTGGGAGGACGAAAATGACCTAAATGTTCAACCAATGGCACAAAATCACTTATTGGATGCACAAGTTTGGTTAAAAACCCTAATTGGACGAGAATAAGCCTAGGGAGGACGAAAAAGACCTAAATGTTCAACCAAAGACACAAGCGTACTTATTGTATGCACAAGATTGGCTAAAAACGCTAATTGGATGTGAATAAGCCTAGGGAGGACGAAAATGACCTAAATGTTCAACCAATGACACAAAATCACTTATTGGATGCACAAGATTGGTTAAAAATCCTAATTGGACGAGAATAAGCCTTGGGAGGACGAAAATGACCTAAATGTTCAACCAATGACACAAAATCACTTATTGGATGCACAAGATTGGTTGAAAACACTAATTGGACGAGAATAAGCCTTGGGAGGACGTAAATGACCTAAATGTTCAACCAATGACACAAAATCACTTATTGGATGCACAAGATTTGTTAAAAACACTAATAGATGAGAATAAGCCTAGGGAGGACAAAAATGACATAAATGTTCAACCAATGACGCAAAATAACTTATTGGATGCATTAGATTTGTTAAAAACCCTTATTAGACGAGGATAAGCCTTAGGATGATGAAAATGACCTAAATGTTCAACCAATGAAACAAAATCTCTTATTGGATGCACAAGATTGGTTAAAAACCCAAATAGGATGAGAATAAGCCTAGGGAGGACGAAAATGACCTAAATGTTCAACCAATGACACAAAATCACTTATGGGATGCACAAGATTGGTAAAAAACCCTAATTGGACGAGAATAACCCTTGGGAGGACGAAAATGACCTAAATGTTCAACCAATGACACGAAATCACTTATTGGATGCACAAGATTGGTTAAAAACCCTAATTGGACGAGAATAAGCCTTGGGAGGACGAAAATGACCTAAATGTTCAGCCAATGGCACAAAATCACTTAATGGATGCACAAGATTGGTTAAAAACCCTAATTGGACGAGAATAAGCCTAGGGAGGAAGAAAAAGACCTAAATGTTCAACCAAAGACACAAGCGTACTTATTGGATGCACTAAAATGGCTAAAAACCCTAATTGGATGAGAATAAGCCTAGGGATGACAAAAATGACCTAAATGTTCAACCAATGAAACAAAATCACTTATTCGATGCACAAGATTGGTTACAAATCCTAATTGATGAGAATAAGCCTAGGGAGGACGAAAATGACCTAAATGTTCAACCAATGACACAAAATCACTTATTGGATGCATAAGATTAGTTAAAAACCCTAATTGGACGAGAATAACCCTTGGGAGGACGAAAATAACCTAAATGTTCAACCAATGACACAAAATCACTTATTGGAAGCACAAGATTGGTTAAAAACCCTAATTGGACGAGAATAAGCCTTGGGAGGACGAAAATGACCTAAATGTTCAACCAATGACAAAAATGTACTTATTGGATGCACAAGATTGGTTAAAAACCCTAATTGGACGAGAATAAGCCTTGGGAGGACGAAAATAACCTAAATGTTCAACCAATGACACAAATGTACTTATTGGATGCACAAGATTGGTTAAAAACCCTAATTGGACGAGAATAAGACATGGAGGACGAAAATGACCTAAATGTTCAACCAATGACACAAATGTACTTATTGGATGCACAAGATTGGTTAAAAACCCTAATTGGACGAGAATAAGCCTTGGGAGGACGAAAATGACCTAAATGTTCAACCAATGACACAAATGTAGTTATTGGATGCACAAGATGGGTGAAAAACCCTAATTGGACGAGAATAAGCCTAGGGAGGACGAAAATGACCAAAATGTTCAATCAATGACTCAAAATCACTTATTGGATGCACAAGATTGGTTAAAAACCCTAATTGGACGAGAATAAGCCTTGGTAGGACGAAAATGACCTAAATGTTCAACCAATGACACAAAATCACTTATTGGATGCACAAGATTGGTTAAAAACCCTAATTGGACGAGAATAAGCCTAGGGAGGACGAAAATGACCTAAATGTTCAACCAATGACACAAATGTAGTTATTGGATGCACAAGATTGGTTAGAAACCCTAATTGGACGAGAATTAGCGTTGGGAGGACGAAAATGACCTAAATGTTCAACCAATGACACAAAATCACTTATTGGATGCACAAGATTGGTTAAAAACCCTAATTGGACGAGAATAAGCCTAGGGAGGACGAAAATGACCTAAATGTTCAACCAATGACACAAAATCACTTATTGGATGCACAATATTTGTTCAAAACCCTAATTGGACGAGAATAAGCCTAGGGAGGACGAAAATGACCTAAATGTTCAACCAATGACACAAAATCACTTATTGGATGCACAAGATTGGTTAAAAACCCTAATTGGACGAGAATAAGCCTAGGGAGGACGAAAATGACCTAAATGTTCAACCAATGACACAAATAAACTTATTGGATGCACAAGATTAGTTAAAAACCCTAATTGGACGAGAATAAGCTTACGGAGGACGAAAATGACCTAAATGTTCAACCAATGACACAAAATCACTTATTGGATGCACAAGATTGGTTAAAAACCCTAATTGGACGAGAATAAGCCTTGGGAGGACGAAAATGACCTAAATGTTCAACCAATGACACAAATGTACTTATTGGATGCACAAGATTGGTTAAAAACCCTAATTGGAAGAGAATAAGGCTATGGAGGACGAAAATGACCTAAATGTTCAACCAATGACACAAAATCACTTATTGGATGCACAAGATTGGTTAAAAACCCTAATTGGACGAGAATAAGCCTTGGGAGGACGAAAATGACCTAAATGTTCAACCAATGACACAAATGTACTTATTGGATGCACAAGATTGGTTAAAAACCCTAATTGGACGAGAATAAGCCTTGGGAGGACGAAAATGACCTAAATGTTCAACCAATGACACAAATGTACTTATTGGATGCACAAGATTGGTTAAAAACCTTAAATTGACGAGAATAAGCCTTGGGAGGACGAAAATGACCTAAATGTTCAACCAATGACACAAAATCACTTATTGGATGCACAAGATTGGTTAAAAACCCTAATTGGACGAGAATAAGCCTTGGGAGGACGAAAATGACCTAAATGTTCAACCAATGTCACAAATGTACGTATTGGATGCACAAGATTTGTTAAAAACCCTAATTGGACGAGAATAAGCCTTGGGAGGACGAAAATGACCTAAATGTTCAACCAATGACACAAAATCACTTATTGGATGCACAAGATTGGTTAAAAACCCTAATTGGACGAGAATAAGCCTTGGGAGGACGAAAATGACCTAAATGTTCAACCAATGACACAAAATCACTTATTGGATGCACAAGATTGGATAAAAACCGTAACTGGACGAGAATAAGCCTTGGGAGGACGAAAATGACGTAAATGTTCAACCAATGACACAAATGTACTTATTGGATGCACAAGATTGGTTAAAAACCCGAATTGGACGAGAATAAGCCTTGGGAGGACGAAAATGACCTAAATGTTCAACCAATGACACAAATGTACTTAATGGATGCACAAGATTGGTTAAAAACTGTAATTGGACGAGAATAAGCCTTGGGAGGACGAAAATGACCTAAATGTTCAACCAATGACACAAAATCACTTATTGGATGCACAAGATTGGTTAAAAACCCTAATTGGACGAGAATAAGCCTTGGGAGGACGAAAATGACCTAAATGTTCAACAAATGACACAAAATTACTTATTGGATGCACAAGATTGGTTAAAAACCCTAATTGGACGAGAATAAGCCTTGGGAGGACGAAAATGACCTAAATGTTCAACCAATGACACAAATGAACTTATTGGATGCACAAGATTGGTTAAAAACCCTAATTGGACGAGAATAAGCCTTGGGAGGACGAAAATAACCTAAATGTTCAACCAATGACACAAAATCACTTATTGGATGCACAAGATTGGTTAAAAACCCTAATTGGATGAGAATAAGCCTTGGGAGGACGAAAATGACCTAAATGTTCAACCAATGACACAAAATCACTTATTGGATGCAGAAGAATGGATAAAAACCCTAATTGGACGTGAATAAGCCTTGGGAGGACGAAAATGACCTAAATGTTCAACCAATGACACAAAATCACTTATTGGATGCACAAGATTGGTTAAAAACCCTAATTGGACGAGAATAAGCCTTGGGAGGACGAAAATGACCTAAATGTTCAACCAATGACACAAAATCACTTATTGGATGCACAAGATTGGTTAAAAAATCCTAATTGGACAAGAATAAGCCTAGGGAGGACGAAAATGACCTAAATGTTCAACCAATGACACAAAATCACTTATTGGATGCACAAGATTGGTTAAAAACCCTAATTGGACGAGAATAAGCCTTGGGAGGACGAAAATGACCTAAATGTTCAACCAATGACACAAAATCACTTATTGGATGCACAAGATTGGTTAAAAACCCGAACTGGACGAGAATAAGCCTTGGGAGGACGAAAATGACCTAAATGTTCAACCACTGACACAAAATCATTTATTGGATGCACAAGATTGGTTAAAAACCCTAATTAGACGAGAATAAGCCTTGGGAGGACGAAAATGACCTAAATGTTCAACCAATGACAAAAAATCACTTATTGGATGCACAAGATTGGTTTAAAACCCTAATTGGACTAGAATAAGCCTAGGGAGGACGAAAATGACCTAAATGTTCAACCAATGACACAAAATCACTTATTGGATGCACAAGATTGGTTAAAAACCCTAATTGGACGAGAATAAGCCTTGGGAGGACGAAAATGACCTAAATGTTCAACCAATGACACAAAATCACTTATTGGATGCACAAGATTGGTTGAAAACACTAATTGGACGAGAATAAGCCTTGGGAGGACGTAAATGACCTAAATGTTCAACCAATGACACAAAATCACTTATTGGATGCACAAGATTTGTTAAAAACACTAATAGATGAGAATAAGCCTAGGGAGGACAAAAATGACATAAATGTTCAACCAATGACGCAAAATAACTTATTGGATGCATTAGATTTGTTAAAAACCCTTATTAGACGAGGATAAGCCTTAGGATGATGAAAATGACCTAAATGTTCAACCAATGAAACAAAATCTCTTATTGGATGCACAAGATTGGTTAAAAACCCTAATAGGATGAGAATAAGCCTAGGGAGGACGAAAATGACCTAAATTTTCAACCAATGACACAAAATCACTTATTGGATGCACAAGATTGGTAAAAAACCGTAATTGGACGAGAATAAGCCTTGGGAGGACGAAAATTACCTAAATGTTCAACCAATGACACGAAATCACTTATTGGATGCACAAGATTGGTTAAAAACCCTAATTGGACGAGAATAAGCCTTGGGAGGACGAAAATGACCTAAATGTTCAGCCAATGGCACAAAATCACTTAATGGATGCACAAGATTGGTTAAAAACCCTAATTGGACGAGAATAAGCCTAGGGAGGAAGAAAAAGACCTAAATGTTCAACCAAAGACACAAGCGTACTTATTGGATGCACTAAAATGGCTAAAAACCCTAATTGGATGAGAATAAGCCTAGGGATGACAAAAATGACCTAAATGTTCAACCAATGAAACAAAATCACTTATTCGATGCACAAGATTGGTTACAAATCCTAATTGATGAGAATAAGCCTAGGGAGGACGAAAATGACCTAAATGTTCAACCAATGACACAAAATCACTTATTGGATGCATAAGATTAGTTAAAAACCCTAATTGGACGAGAATAACCCTTGGGAGGACGAAAATAACCTAAATGTTCAACCAATGACACAAAATCACTTATTGGAAGCACAAGATTGGTAAAAAACCGTAATTGGACGAGAATAAGCCTTGGGAGGACGAAAATTACCTAAATGTTCAACCAATGACACGAAATCACTTATTGGATGCACAAGATTGGTTAAAAACCCTAATTGGACGAGAATAAGCCTTGGGAGGACGAAAATGACCTAAATGTTCAGCCAATGGCACAAAATCACTTAATGGATGCACAAGATTGGTTAAAAACCCTAATTGGACGAGAATAAGCCTAGGGAGGAAGAAAAAGACCTAAATGTTCAACCAAAGACACAAGCGTACTTATTGGATGCACTAAAATGGCTAAAAACCCTAATTGGATGAGAATAAGCCTAGGGATGACAAAAATGACCTAAATGTTCAACCAATGAAACAAAATCACTTATTCGATGCACAAGATTGGTTACAAATCCTAATTGATGAGAATAAGCCTAGGGAGGACGAAAATGACCTAAATGTTCAACCAATGACACAAAATCACTTATTGGATGCATAAGATTAGTTAAAAACCCTAATTGGACGAGAATAACCCTTGGGAGGACGAAAATAACCTAAATGTTCAACCAATGACACAAAATCACTTATTGGAAGCACAAGATTGGTTAAAAACCCTAATTGGACGAGAATAAGCCTTGGGAGGACGAAAATGACCTAAATGTTCAACCAATGACAAAAATGTACTTATTGGATGCACAAGATTGGTTAAAAACCCTAATAGGACGAGAATAAGCCTTGGGAGGACGAAAATGACCTAAATGTTCAACCAATGACATAAAATAACTTATTGGATGCACAAGATTGGTTAAAAACCTTAATTGGACGAGAATAAGCCTAGGGAGGACGAAAAAGACTTAAATGTTCAACCAAAGACACAAGCGTACTTAATTGATGCACAAGATTGGCTAAAAACCCTAGTTGGATGAGAATAAGCCTAGGGAGGACGAAAATGACCTAAATCTTCAACCAATGAAACAAAATCACTTATTGGATGCACAAGATTTGTTAAAAACCCTAATTGGATGCGAATAAGCCTAGGGAGGACGAAAATGACCTAACTATTCAACCAATGACACAAAATCACTTATTGGATGCACAAGATTGGTTAAAAACCCTAATTGGACGAGAATAAGACTTGGGAGGACGAAAATGACCTAAATGTTCAAAGAATGACACAAATCACTTATTGGATGCACAAGATTGGTTAAAAACACTAATTGGACGAGAATAATTCTTGGGAGGACGAAAATGACCTAAATGTTCAATCAATGACACAAAATCACTTATTCGATGCACAAGATTGGTTAAAAACGCTAATTGAACGAGAATAAGCCTTGGGAGGACGAAAATGACCTAAATGTTCAACCAATGACACAAATGTACTTATTGGATGCACAAGATAGGTTAAAATCCCTAACTGGACGAGAATAAGCCTTGCGAGGAAGAAAATGACCTAAATGTTCAACCAATGACACAAAATCACTTATTGGATGCACAAGATTGGTTAAAAACCCTAATTGGACGAGAAAAAGCCTTGGGAGGACGAAAATGACCTAAATGTTCAGCCAATGGCACAAAATCACTTAATGGATGCACAAGATTGGTTAAAAACCCTAATTGGACGAGAATAAGCCTAGGGAGGAAGAAAAAGACCTAAATGTTCAACCAAAGACACAAGCGTACTTATTGGATGCACTAAAATGGCTAAAAACCCTAATTGGATGAGAATAAGCCTAGGGATGACAAAAATGACCTAAATGTTCAACCAATGAAACAAAATCACTTATTCGATGCACAAGATTGGTTACAAATCCTAATTGATGAGAATAAGCCTAGGGAGGACGAAAATGACCTAAATGTTCAACCAATGACACAAAATCACTTATTGGATGCATAAGATTAGTTAAAAACCCTAATTGGACGAGAATAACCCTTGGGAGGACGAAAATAACCTAAATGTTCAACCAATGACACAAAATCACTTAATGGAAGCACAAGATTGGTTAAAAACCCTAATTGGACGAGAATAAGCCTTGGGAGGACGAAAATGACCTAAATGTTCAACCAATGACAAAAATGTACTTATTGGATGCACAAGATTGGTTAAAAACCCTAATAGGACGAGAATAAGCCTTGGGAGGATGAAAATGACCTAAATGTTCAACCAATGACACAAAATAACTTATTGGATGCACAAGATTGGTTAAAAACCTTAATTGGACGAGAATAAGCCTAGGGAGGACGAAAAAGACTTAAATGTTCAACTAAAGACACAAGCGTACTTATTGGATGCACAAGATTGGCTAAAAACCCTAGTTGGATGAGAATAAGCCTAGGGAGGACGAAAATGACCTAAATGTTCAACCAATGAAACAAAATCACTTATTGGATGCACAAGATTTGTTAAAAACCCTAATTGGATGAGAATAAGCCTAGGGAGGACGAAAATGACCTAACTATTCAACCAATGACACAAAATCACTTATTGGATGCACAAGATTGGTTAAAAACCCTAATTGGACGAGAATAAGACTTGGGAGGACGAAAATGACCTAAATGTTCAACGAATTACACAAATCACTTATTGGATGCACAAGATTGGTTAAAAACACTAATTGGACGAGAATAATTCTTGGGAGGACGAAAATGACCTAAATGTTCAATCAATGACACAAAATCACTTATTCGATGCACAAGATTGGTTAAAAACGCTAATTGAACGAGAATAAGCCTTGGGAGGACGAAAATGACCTAAATGTTCAACCAATGACACAAATGTACTTATTGGATGCACAAGATAGGTTAAAATCCCTAACTGGACGAGAATAAGCCTTGGGAGGAAGAAAATGACCTAAATGTTCAACCAATGACACAAAATCACTTATTGGATGCACAAGATTGGTTAAAAACCCTAATTGGACGAGAATAAGCCTTGGGAGGACGAAAATGACCTAAATGTTCAGCCAATGGCACAAAATCACTTAATGGATGCACAAGATTGGTTAAAAACCCTAATTGGACGAGAATAAGCCTAGGGAGGAAGAAAAAGACCTAAATGTTCAACCAAAGACACAAGCGTACTTATTGGATGCACTAAAATGGCTAAAAACCCTAATTGGATGAGAATAAGCCTAGGGATGACAAAAATGACCTAAATGTTCAACCAATGAAACAAAATCACTTATTCGATGCACAAGATTGGTTACAAATCCTAATTGATGAGAATAAGCCTAGGGAGGACGAAAATGACCTAAATGTTCAACCAATGACACAAAATCACTTATTGGATGCATAAGATTAGTTAAAAACCCTAATTGGACGAGAATAACCCTTGGGAGGACGAAAATAACCTAAATGTTCAACCAATGACACAAAATCACTTATTGGAAGCACAAGATTGGTTAAAAACCCTAATTGGACGAGAATAAGCCTTGGGAGGACGAAAATGACCTAAATGTTCAACCAATGACAAAAATGTACTTATTGGATGCACAAGATTGGTTAAAAACCCTAATTGGACCAGAATAAGCCTTGGGAGGACGAAAATGACCTAAATGTTCAACCAATGACACAAAATAACTTATTGGATGCACAAGATTGGTTAAAAACCTTAATTGGACGAGAATAAGCCTAGGGAGGACGAAAAAGACTTAAATGTTCAACCAAAGACACAAGCGTACTTATTGGATGCACAAGATTGGCTAAAAACCCTAGTTGGATGAGAATAAGCCTAGGGAGGACGAAAATGACCTAAATGTTCAACCAATGAAACAAAATCACTTATTGGATGCACAAGATTTGTTAAAAACCCTAATTGGATGAGAATAAGCCTAGGGAGGACGAAAATGACCTAACTATTCAACCAATGACACAAAATCACTTATTGGATGCACAAGATTGGTTAAAAACCCTAATTGGACGAGAATAAGACTTGGGAGGACGAAAATGACCTAAATGTTCAACGAATGACACAAATCACTTATTGGATGCACAAGATTGGTTAAAAACACTAATTGGACGAGAATAATTCTTGGTAGGACGAAAATGACCTAAATGTTCAATCAATGACACAAAATCACTTATTCGATGCACAAGATTGGTTAAAAAAGCTAATTGAACGAGAATAAGCCTTGGGAGGACGAAAATGACCTAAATGTTCAACCAATGACACAAATGTACTTATTGGATGCACAAGATAGGTTAAAATCCCTAACTGGACGAGAATAAGCCTTGGGAGGAAGAAAATGACCTAAATG
This sequence comes from Cicer chorassanicum, assembly GCA_037974735.1. Lineage (NCBI taxonomy): Eukaryota > Viridiplantae > Streptophyta > Magnoliopsida > Fabales > Fabaceae > Cicer > Cicer chorassanicum. The sequence goes on from JBBPBP010000748.1 coordinate 75,456, forward strand.
TTCAACCAATGACACAAAATCACTTATTGGATGCACATGATTGGTTAAAAACACTTATTGTACGAGAATAAGCCTTGGGAGGACGAAAATGACCTAAATGTTCAATCAATGACACAAAATCACTTATTTTATGCACAAGATTGGTTTAAAACCCTAATTGGACGAGAATAAGCCTAGGGAGGACGAAAAAGACCTAAATGTTCAACCATAGACACAAGCGTACTTATTGTATGCACAATATTGGCTAAAAACGCTAATTGGATGAGAATAAGCCTAGGGAGGACGAAAATGACATAAATGTTCAACCAATGACACAAAATCACTTAATGGATGCACAAGATTGGTTAAAAACCCTAATTGGACGAGAATAAGCCTAGGGAGGAAGAAAAAGACCTAAATGTTCAACCAAAGACACAAGCGTACTTATTGGATGCACTAAAATGGCTAAAAACCCTAATTGGATGAGAATAAGCCTAGGGATGACAAAAATGACCTAAATGTTCAACCAATGAAACAAAATCACTTATTCGATGCACAAGATTGGTTACAAATCCTAATTGATGAGAATAAGCCTAGGGAGGACGAAAATGACCTAAATGTTCAACCAATGACACAAAATCACTTATTGGATGCATAAGATTAGTTAAAAACCCTAATTGGACGAGAATAACCCTTGGGAGGACGAAAATAACCTAAATGTTCAACCAATGACACAAAATCACTTATTGGAAGCACAAGATTGGTTAAAAACCCTAATT